>BRZM01000727.1:155684-204251 GCA_033238685.1 Lates japonicus | reverse complement strand
TGGACGGTGGGAATTCGCCATGAGCTTGACCTCATCATCATCCTTCGCTGTAGTTGGAGGAATCCTCTACCCAGTCATCGTGGACATAAGCTCCCTCTCTGTGGATTATATTTCCATCTACCCCTTCCATTGGTTTGGCCTGCAGGTTCTTCATGGCCCGCTTTATGCAGGTCAGCCTAGTATGAGTAAATTGTGACTTAATATGTGTAAAGACTTCATAAACCACCTTCATCCATGAATTTCAGTACCTCCACATTTTACTGACTTGTGGGTTGTTTATGATTCCTGCTTTTTTCAGATCTTCAGACCATATCGCACTGGGTGAGTTTCCAGAACTCCCAGTTGTGCAGCACCATTGTCCAGCTATCCTTCAGCCCCTCTTGGAACTGGAAGTCATGTTAGCAACTTCCCTCATCTACAGCATCTTCCAGCTGGTGGTATGATCCCTTATCTATGGGAGGTAAGAGGTTGACATGCGAGCATGGAGTAACTCACACACTGCTGGAACATTTAGAGCATCAGAAGTGGTTCTTCATCCTCCTGTGAAAAGACTGAACCATGGTCTTTTCATCAAAACAAACCATTTAATAAGCCAACTTTGCTGGTACAGAACTCTAAGCATGTTCCAGTTTTTACTTCTTATGAAATGACTGACGATGAAAGAGTCTCAGTTTGAACCATTAGACCAAAAAGTAAATTAGTTCGGAGACCTGGAAGGATTTTGTTCCTAGTTTGAAAATTAACGGGTTTCCAAGAGTGACCTGTAACCCAGGTGGGTTTGTCATATTCTTCAAGTTGGATAAGAGGATGGAGAAAGCATGTGAGCTATGCTGACAGTATAATAACAGTGAAAATGTTGCAGGTAATCGGTGTGACCCATTGTCCATTAATGATGCATCGTTGATCCACAGTGGATCAGCTGAGCGCTGGTGGAAGTGCAGAGCTCATTTGGTGGAAGTGGTATCTGTATCCAGCCAATTAGAGACAGAGAGAGAGGAGATGGTTTGACTTCGTCCCATTCCACGACTGCTAAATCTGGGTTATATGACTGCGGTGAAATGATACAAGCAGCAGAGCAGATGCTTCTTAGCTGCAGCGTGTTCAAAGACAGTGATCAAGGTTAATGACAATAAAGTCTGTGATAAGAAGCTGTATAATTTATATGCTGTGGGTACTGTTGTTGTGGTCCTGGTGCAGGCAGGGTGACAGGCGCTACAGCTACCAGCTGCTGTTAGTCTCTGTTTGACCCTGCTGTAATATTGCTATGTATCTCCCAGTTTAAACACGAGGACAGATGATTCACAACCAGAGGCAGATTCATCTCATCTCTTAAAAATGTCTGTGTTTTTCCCTCCACAGCCTACAGGCATATAAAAGTCATGTCGCCATTCAGCTGACGAGGCTCCATCAGTGGAAGATGGTGATGGAGATGGGCAAAGAGAAGGGCTGGCAGCAGAATAGTAACTTCCGAGTGTGATGAGAATGGAAACGGTGAAGAGAAAGATAAGGACAAAGAACGCAGCTGTGACGTTACAATAATGAAAATCACAGACTGAACAGCAGAGACCCAGAGCATGGCAACGAACACACGCTGCCCTCCTGCAGGCTGGAGAGTGTGAACTACATGTGTCCTCTGGCGTCTACTGCCAACACTTCACCTGGCCAACACATTGCATACATCACACTATTTAAGACATGAGGCCCTTGTTTCCTTTAGTTTATTCATATTTAATTATTAAAAGTTTACTCCTGTTACTGTCTGATCAACACATTTTGTTGTGTCTCATCAAAATTCAGACTGAATATTTGATGCTGTTAATGTGGATTAATACAGATATTTACTGTACTCTGCACTGAATGGTAGGAGATATACATCAGAAATAAAAGGTGATAAGGTGGGTGTCACTGGACAAACATAAAGCTTTTTCTCCTTATAGCAGATGAAATCACTGGTTATTACAGATCCCTGTCAGTGTTTCATTCTTTATTTATTGATAAATAAACTGGCGTCAGGTTTGTAGAGAAAGAAGACAGAGTTTATCAGAGTTCAGCTTTTCTAAACACAGTTCACTCCTGAAATACTGTGTGTATGCTCTGTCAAACTGGAAGAAAACACAATTATATATATTTATAACATATTCACACTTAATAATTTGTTGCCACTGTTATGACAAATACACAGTTCCTTGTGCTGTATTGTAATAAATGAATATATTATGCATATTTTGTAAGTGATTACAGTTTTCATGGATGTACAGAAATTAAATATTTTATGAACCTCTGCGTTCCTCTTTACCTGAATGTGTTTGACATACAGGCTGAAATAATGTATTTACATTTTATTGGTTTTTGTTGTAATAATTGAAGTTTGATACAAATGTAGGTTCAACTATAGAATATATAGAATATATGAGGAATGTTTGTAATTATCCAGACAACAATGACATATTCCTCATTAAAAAACTTATCTGGTGTAAATCTTCTAACATAATGTAGTAAAATGTAATTTACAGACCACGCGTACAGGTCAGAAACATGCTGCTTCAAATCATAAAACAATCACTTTAACAGAAGAGAGAACAGCTGCAGGTGTTCACAGTCAAGCAACGACATCAGAGCTACGAGTACAGGTGCAGTCATGTGATGATGAGTGTGTTCACCTGTGTGTTCACCTATTACCGATGTAACACACCTCAGACTACTCCACCAACATTCACCTTCCTCCTGCCTTCACTTTCTGCTGAATACTGAAGATTCACTGTTTACACACAAATGTTCCTGGGTTTGTTTACCAAGTCTTTGATTTTCTAAATAATTACACACTGTGACAATATTTGTCATATATATATATAAAGAAAACCCTTACTTCCTGAACTCATCACTCGGAGACCACACAGTTGACTGATTGACCCTAATGGTCAATACTTTTGCTGACTCAACATTCACAAGTCTAAATTCATAGAGTTAGGATTATCGCATTTCATGTGCTACTATAATGAGTTTCAAACTTTAGAGTCCTGGAGTTAATCAAGTCTAAACATGCCAGAAATCTCTGTGTGACGCGGAGAATAATATCACTAGCAACAGGTCTAACAGGTTTAATTTTTGCTTTTTATTTACTATTTTTATTAATAACATTTTTTTTTTTTTTTTTTTTGTTCTACTATAATTTCTCTGTAATTTCCTATTATAATGTGTGTTTATTTATACATTATAAGAATATTTAAAAGGTTGTGAATATTTGTATTTGTACATTTCTACAATTAATTATTTAATCTAATTATTGGTAGTCGACCAATCAGGCGAACACAATGAACCGACAATCGCGTTGCCCTGGGATGTTGGCCGGCGTGTAGATGCCCACGACGCATTTACGTCATTAGAGCGTGACGGTGGCGGGGAGAGCGAGCAGAAGCGGCTGAGAAACAATATCGGGGCTTGACTGAAAATAACTTTTAGTCGTCGCTACGTGTTATTTTACGCGGAGAAACAAGTGGCAGGTGTTAAAAGCAGGCTTTAGGGGCTGTTTGTCCAACATGATTGAAGCTGGGCTGAGCAAACCTACGGCACAAGGAGGTAAGCTAGCAATTAGCATTAACATTAACGTAACATTAACCTGCTCTAATTATATCTCTTGGCTGGTACAATTTCAGTACGTCTTTAAGGGTTGGCTAAGAGTGTGTTTGTGTTTTGTGGCTAAAAGTGGACGGATGATGTCGATAGTCGTTTTATTTCTCTTTACAATTACTGTTGTTGATGTTCATATTAGTTTACATCAAAGCTGTAAGTACGTTCGCATCTTTGTCTAGTCAGCTGTTTGTCTCTTTGTATTTCATTTTGTATTGTTGTGTGTCTCAGGTTTATTGGTTGTGGCAGCTTTATTTTTGCCCCTGTGCCATCGGATTGTGTCTCTTTATTCTGTCCATTTCTAGTAATCTGTACAGTCATCCATTTGATCTCCTGTTGTGTATAAAAGTGTTTAAGTCATTTGTTTGTGGTGACTTGATGGCAGTTGATACAGTTTTGTTTTACATACAGACTTGGATATTAGATTATTTTATTGGTAAGTATTTTAACTGTGAGTGGTGCATTATCTGAAGAAGCGTAGGTATGCAGTATTTTGCCATGACTGTATATGATTGCCTCAGCGACTAATTAAATTAAGATTCAATATACCTTACCATATCACAACAAGTTATCTCGGGACTTTTCTTACAGAGCAGGTCTAAACCCGTACTCTTTGTAAATATTACAGAGAGACACAACAAATGCCACCCATAAACAGGCACTTAAGAACTTCCCTTTTTTAAAGGGGCGAAACCTTCAAACAGAACCAGACTCTGCCTTGACTGGTTAGGTTGAATTAATTGATAGACACACGATCAATAATCATTTGACTTTGTCCCAAATATTTGTTGTTGGTAATTCAGGAGGTGATGACAGTCAACTGTTGATTTTCTGAAACAGCCTCTAATGTTTGTTTAATGTTGTGGTTCAGCTGTGATGTTGAATATTTCTGTGTTGTCATGGTTAAACTGTTGATAAGGAATAGAGAAGTGGAATAATGAATCAGTTAGACACGATCTCAGCAGCCTCAGGGAATTTATTGAACATAGACACAGCTCCAATTGTAATTCAACAGTGCCTAAGACAATTCCAATTCCTGTCCTGTTCCAGGGCGTTCTTATATCTGATATGTGACTGACGTAAGGCTATGTCACTACATCAGTGTGTGTGTGTGTGTGGTGATTTTCAGAAAGTTACCAGTATTACATGAGAAGTCATGTACACATACTTTGGCACCCCATTAGTGTGTGTGGTGTGCTAACACCACCTATTTCTGTTCATTCTAGGCCAGGTCCTTCGACCCAATATCTTTTATTTCTACAATAGTATATTGACCATTTCCTTTGTATGTTTCTCTCTGACTTCCTCCAGGTGTCACCACTTTGTCCGCGACGCCGTCACGATCGCGAGACATAGTCCATATTCGGAGACATTGTTGTGGGATGAGGAAGATTTAGCATAAAGTCCACAATCAGAGACATTGTCCGCTCGTGGTGACTGTCAAGACAGGAGAGTCCAGCGTGCCGGCGTTCAGAGACATTGTCAGTGATTGCAGAGACGTGTCAAAAGGCGAGAGGCGTTGTCCATGATCAGAGACATTTTCCATGCTTCGTGAGCTCTGTGCAAGAATCAGTGGTACTGTGGTTCCTCGATTCGATGGCGCGAGCGCGATCATGGAACATTGTCCATGATCACAGAGACTTGTCCATAATCTCAGAGACATTGTCCGCGATCATGAGGCGTGATCCACGATCGCGAAGGTCTTCATCCAATGAAGAAGTTCTTTGAGACCAGGACCAAGGGCCTCCAGGTGATTCCTGGCGTCAGCTGTCAATACAGAGCACTGACATTTTACTGTTTATTTCAGTATTCAGTATGTCAGAAGTGTAAAAAATAAATATAAAATAATGTGTAATATGTATTAATAGAAGTAATATAAAGTAAGATCTGTAGTCAAAGTAATCTGTTACTGGATGGTTTCAACAGTAAAAGTTATCTAACACTATACAAATTAAGTGATTTGAATTAGATTGAATCTATATAAGTTACGAAGTAAATGCAATAAGAAAAGTTTTATGTAATACTAAAAGTACTGTAGTACTAGAGGTAAGAGTAAAACTAATCAATGTCTCTAAAGCTATGCAGAAATGATAGTAATCCAAAATAGTATAAATATCTCATTATAGTGAGCGTCAAAAACTGTCAAAAATGTCATAGTGTAGTAAGGTATCAAAATAGTCAAAAATGGCCAAAAAGTGTCCTTAGTATAGGAAAGCATCAAAAATCATCAAAAAATGTCATATTATAGTAAAAGGTTTCCAAAAACCATGAAAAAATATCATAGTATACTGTGTCTGCAATATCAAAAAATATATACTCTCAAATATAAGGAGATTTCTGAAATAACAAGCAACAGGAAGAAAAAGTTGGCAACAGCGGTACAGTGGTGGCCAAAGGTTTGAGAATGACACAAATGTACATTTCACCAAGTCTGCTGCTTCAGTTTTTGTAATGGCAATTTGCATATACTCCAGGAGAATGTTATGAGGAGTGATCAGCTCAACTGCAATTAATTGCAAAGTCCCTCTTTGCCTTGAAAATGAACTTTATCCCCCAAAAATTTCCACTGCATTTCAGCCTGCCACAAAAAGAGACAGCTAACATCATTTTCAATGATTCCCCCCCATTAACACAGGTGTGGGTGTTGATGAGGACAGAGCTGGAGATCAATCTGTCATGATTGAGTTAGAATAACAGACTGGACACTTTAAAAAGCAGGATGGTGCTTGACATCATTGTTCCTCTTCTGTTAACCATGGTTTACCTGCAAGGAAACACGTGCAGTCATCATTGCATTGCACAAAGGGCTAACCAGGGAAGTTTAGCAGCTACTAAGATTGCATTTCAGTCAACCGTAGTCGGATTATCAAGAACTTCAAGGAGAGAGGTTCAATTGTTTGTAAACAGGCTCCAGGGCACCCAAGAAAGTCCAGCAAGCGCCAGGACCGTCTCTAAAGTTGTTTCAGCTGGGGATCGGGCCACCACCAGTGCAGAGCTTGCTCAGGAATGGCAGCAGGCAGGTGTGAGTGCATCTGCACGCACAGTGAGGCGAAGACTTTTGGAGGAAGGCCTGGTGTCAGAAGGGCAGCAAAGCCACTTCTCTCAGAAAAAAACATCAGGGACAGACTTATATTCTGCAAAGGTACAGGGACTGGACTGCTGAGGACTGGGGTAGTAATTTTCTCTGATGAATCCCTTTCCGATTGTTTGGGGCATCTGGAAAAACTTGTTCGGAGAAGATGAGGTGAGTGCTACCATCAGTCCTGTCTCAGCCGCAACAGTAAACATCCAGGACCATTCATGTGTGGGTTGCTTCTCAGTCAAGGGAGTGTGCTCTCTCACAATCTTGCCTAAAACATAGCCATGAATAAAGGAGTGGTATCAAGTCATCGAGAGCAACTTCTCCCAACCATCCAAGAGCAGTTTGGTGATGACCAATACCTTTTCCAGCATGATGGGCACCTTGCCATAGTAAAAAGTAATAACTAAATAGCTCAGAACAAAACATAAGATTTTGGGTCCTGTTGAGAAACTCCCAGATCTTAATCCATTGAGAACTTGTGGTCCAATCCTCAAGAGGCGGGTGGACAAACAAACCCACAGAATTTGAGCAGCTCAAGCATTGATTATGCAAGATTGGACTGCAAATCAGTCAGGATTTGGTCAGGATGATTGACAGCATGCCAGGGAGAATTGCAGAGGTCTTGAAAAGAAAGGAGTCAACACTGCAAATATTGACTTGTTGCATGAAGCTTTTGTGCTGTAAATACTTGTAATTATATTTCAGTATACCATAAAGAAACATCTGACAAAAAACACTAAAAACCCTGAGCAGTAGACTTGTGTAAAATGTAATATTTGTATCCATTCTCAAAACTTTTTGTACGACTGTAGAGGCATATTTGTATAGAAATTTCCAGACTTGAAGCTTTTTGACAGTTTCTGTTGTTGATGTGTTCTGTCTCTGAAGAAAGGAGCAGAAGAGAACATCACCTGAAGAGGGACAACGAAAATAGTTTAATGTTTTTAAAGATGTGCTTGTCCTCATATGTGCTCATCTTTTCTACAATATATGTGGGGTTGATAGAATAAAGGAGTGTGTCAAGTGGTCAAACATCTGCCATAATCTTTGTTGTGCTTAGTTAAATGTTGTGTAGAACAGAATCCAATAAGTTTTCTGAAAACAACTTTTAGGTTGAGTTTCTGTATTTTCAAATAATATCACAAAAATGATTATGTAATGCAGAAATACCAACTATTCTCTATTTGCGGTTGCAATTAAATGTGTAATAGAGGCTAAAAACTTGAATCTCTGGCTAAAAGCCCTAACCCTAACATCGGTGGTCCCGATGTCTGTAGGACCTACTGTTCCCGAGATACAGATGTTTTAATCTCTTCAGGAAGTGACCAATTGGACTGTAGCTCCATATGACTACCCAGCAAGATCCAATCTTCCTGTGAACATAACAGACTACCTGCACCACACAGGGGAATTGACACAACTGTCTATCACCTTACTATCAAAAGTCACAGCCAGTTTTGGGGAAATCAGATCTGAGGTCCTAAACATCAATGACCAATGTCTTAAAGTCAGTTCAGTGGAGCACGTTAGCAAGAGGTCAAAAGCGCATTCTTTACTGGTCTCTCTTGATAAAGAAGGCCCTCTTGAACCTGACCCTTAGGCCTTAGAAGCAGCCTGTTCCGGTAGTATTAGTATTAGTTTGATTAGTAGTTTCAGTTTTATCATCATTGGATCTGTTTGATTCAGGCATATTTTTTGTAAAGTCATTTAGTTACTTTTTTGTTATTTAGTTGGCGATGCTTTATTTTGCATTTTGTACATTATACTGATACTTTTTGTAAAGGAAAACATTTGTCAGAGTACAACTCTTAAAATGTCTTACATTAAAATATATACTATATCTCACAAGTAAATATGAATTATTTTTGAATATTGAACATTACAATACTGTTGTTTCCACATTGAAATTATTTAACATTTTATAAAATTAAATTATTACCTCTTGTTATACTCTGCATTAACTGATTAACCGGTAGCGCGACTTAATTCAAAAGCATTTCCACACCAAAATTAAAAACATGCATCACAAATGTTTAAATACATTTACCTGTGAATTAAATGTTCCATTATAACTTTGTGTGTTTATTCATGGATTTATCATTTTGTAATACTGTTGCTTTTATCTTTTGTCACTAGTATTTGGTTACTGATTTCCGTTCAAATCATTTTTTTTCCATTCCATGAAAAACAGAGATGACCAATGGTGCCAATGCCTTTACTCTAATGAAGATGTTGCTGTATTTACATTAACTATGTAAAGAACTTATTTAAATTTACTACACCCTGAACACAAACCCTAGTCCCAACAAACATAATTCCTGCCATCTCCATTAGCCCACCAGATGTCCCCAGATCTCTGTTCTTGGATCCACCACTGCTCACCCTGTTCCCCATGTTTCCCAAATATGCCACTATCCTAAAAATCAGCAGTGAGGTGCATTGTACCAAAAGGGTTTATTTTTTACATATACTTAACCGTGAATGTAGTAAAGCAAAGAGCGATAAAGTACACACATCAAATATACACATATGTGCAGTGCTTCATTGTGTCCTTTAGCCACACACACAAAGAGGGCACCACAAGCTCAAATGATAAGACTTGAGTTATTTCTTCCAGCAGTCATCAGTGCCCATGATACAACTTTAGAGATATCATGTCAAAGCAAACCTGAGAGCATGTCTACAAATCCCCTCACTAATGGATCTGGAAATGGATAACTGAGCTTAGCATAATGAAATAATAATAAAATAATTTTATATATATATATATATATATATACACACATACATACATACATATATACATACGTATATGTATATCTATCTATCTATCTGTCTATCTATATATATATGTATAATTAGAATTCTAGTATATGTATATATTCCTTGTAAATATAGTATTTGCTTTTGCTTTTGCTTTTTGCTTTTACTCCTTACTTTTTTATTTCTCTTAGTTTACTATCACACTGTTTTTGGCACAATATAACAGACAAATTCCTTTTATGCAAACTTGCTTGGCAATAAGTCGATTCTGATTATGAAATATATGGCACATTATCATTTTATAGACATTATAGGTTGATATCTTCTAAACCAAAATGTGTGCAGACCCTAAGGCGGAAATGTAAAATAACCATTCATGGGTTGCAAATAAAATTTTAGAATGTACTCATAGTAGCAAAAGACAGATGGTCTTAAGAGAGTGGAGGAGGGTGAGTGAGTACTTGCTGGCAGGCGATGGACCAGTCACTGGGTCACCACACAGAAGAACCTCCTCCCTGAGGGAGATGAACCCAGTCTGACTTATGGTTGAATGAGCCAACAGGCCAATGCTGCCCTCTTTTCCGTTTCTCATTTAACTATTTCTACTAATGTCTATTTCTACTTATACAGACTAAGCATGAACAGGCACACAATTTCCTGTAGAGGGCTCAGATTTTGTGTTAACAAGTGGGTCATGATGGTATGCAAGGTATGGTAACTATTACTGAATATGTATATTGCTTTTGGCTATTCTGAGAACCTATGGACTATTTGAGTGCAGGTTCCCAGGAGAAGATTTCAAACCTAGTTGTAACAACCATGATATACAGCACAAGGCGGCAACTATCTCCATGATGTTTCTTCTGTGAAGTCCCCAGTATGTCTGAGTTTGAGAAGTTTATAAAATAACCAAAAACAAGCAATGGTCATTAGTATGCAATGTTTCTGTCTTTCTGCCTTCAATGTCAAAATGGGCAAAAGTCAGATGTTAGCTCTCTAAGTATGCATTAGCACTGCAACATATGGCTGAAAGCAATCTTCAGGGTCATCTTTTGGGGATCAAAGGTCATTCTAAGTGGTAAAGTGTGTACGCTTTCTGCCAACAGAATTGTGATGAAAAGGGCTGTGTGAACTAAATATGGGGTGTAGACTCAGGAAGACATGTCTGTCTCAGTACTCAAAGAGTTAACGTGAAATTCAAACAACAAGTACACTAGTTTTTTCCTTCCAGTACTGTTTTCTATTACATATGTATTGACTGTCTGTGGTCAGTGAGAAATGTAATACAGGTGCATTAAGATGTCTGATAGCGTATGCCTGTCTCACTGTGATTTGCTGCCACCACACAAAGTGAAACAAAACAAAACAAAAATATTGGCAACATACTTGCGAAAGAATGGTTACAGTAATTATTTTTTAGTGTTAAAGGTGTTAATCATAAAACAATTAACTTTTCCCATTAGAATCTAGTTTAAACATGTCACAAAAACTCTTTTTTGTGGACATTTTAGAACAACTGACAAGACAGACAGTACTATCCTCATTATTATCATTATTATTCTTATGGTGGATATTATTTTTGAAAAATGGTTGGTTTAAGCATAAACATGTGAGAGTTACTTAATTATTACATTTCTTATGCTTAAAAACTTAAATGTTCAAAATTTGGTTCATGTGTGTGTGTGTCAGAGGGATTTTGACACAGTACTTCCTCCTGAAACATATCCAGGCTGTGAAACACTAATTTCAGCTCAGTCAATCTGATTGACCTCTTTGTTGTTGTTATTTTGTTTTTTGTTTTGTTTGTTTGTTTTTTTTTGGGGGTCTCTTGCCACTGTTTCTCTCTTTTGCAGTCTATAAAGTTATTGTTTTGATAGTGAAAGCATGTGTTCCTTCAGTGGTGATGAAAATGATCCAGGTATCTTGCTGTTCTACCATAAAAGTGCAGCTGTCTATCCTTACATGAACACATCTGTGAAAAACTGAGCTGGCTGAAAATTGGAAAAAAAACTCACGAATTCCCAGCTCTGCCATCAAGTTTTGCCTTCATAACTGCTGTTCCACTGAAATAGTGCATCCCATTCATAGGCATGCACAGTGATCATAAACTAGATTGTAGAGTGGAATAAACATTTTTGTGACACATTTTTGTGAATTTCAGTACAACGAGCAACCAAACCACTGATTAAACTACCCTTGGTTTATGAGCGATGTCAAGTGTTTCAGCTAAGTCATAGTAATCTGTAGATTTAATATATGGATCTATGGACAGTTTCCCACAACCCCTAGGAGCATTTCTCATTAATTTAAAATACACGACCCTGTTCCTCCCAAAAGTCCACTACCACCCAGCAACCTCCAACTCTGTCTGCAAGCCTTGAATTATAACCTTTGCACTGGTGGGAGCACAATGTAGCGATTGTGATTGTATTTTAATTCTGATGGTGAAGTGAAAAGATAGCTTCCTCTGAGAATGGGTTAGATTTATGGGCCCTGTCATGTAGCCCCACATCCTCTCTGATCTGCTTTTACTCCAGCCCTCAACTCGGGGTCATTAGAAACCCGAATGGTCCGGCTGGCTGCCAGCCCCATCTCACCCTGCTTTGTTTTCAATCAATCTATATTTAACGGGGACCACGAGCCCAGGGCCAAGTCAAACAGACATCTGTTGAAATTGTTGCCATAATTATTTCACCACAAGTTCTCCCTCTGCATGCCTCGCACTCCTCGCCCCACTTTGGTCTTTTGTTTGTTGTTGTTTGTTTTCAGCAAAACCTCCCCTCTGGATTTACAATGGACCAGAAATAAGAGGGAAGTGGGAAGGTTTACATGGTTGGGAAGTGCACTACAGGTGGCAAGGGTCTGGCTCCTGGGACCGCTGTCACAGAGATATGCAACAGAGGAGAATAGGAAAACCAGCGAGGGCTTTTGATACAGCACAAAGCAGGAGTTTACACTGAACACAAGGAACAGCTTTTACACTCAGGGCCCTGCACTGCTGCCAGCTGGAAATGACGTCTCCATCAAGACTGTCAGTTAGTGGCTTTAATAACTGATGGATTTATAAACGCTGGATTAATATTAAGGCCAATCTGACAGGGAAAATACACTGTTAGTCTCTATTACTGGGTAGGTTTGTTTTACCTTTTAGTGAAGAATGAATACAAGGCAAAAACATCCCATTAAGTGCCTGTTGTTTTCCCCTTTGTAACAGCTTAGGACAAAAGGCCTCTGTCATACGAGACTTTTCCTCAAACAGTGGACTTAGAGAAAAGTCAAGCCAGGATCTGCCTGTTTTTGATCATAAGAGCTGCTATACAGGTGTGGAACAAGATGAGGTCACATTTCCTTATTTATAATAGGTCTATGGTCATGCTACTGGCTCTGTGAAGGCTGTGCTAAACACTGGCAACACCTAGTTAAGATTAGGAAAAGATTGTGGTCTGGTTTAAACCAAAAATACGACTGCAGTGACCTCAGACACAACATGTCCATTAACATTTTACTTAAGTGGTGAAGCTGATGATCAGTAATCCAACAGACCAACATTGCCATCTATAATACAAAATACAACAATTCAAGTTATTATTGGAATAATCTGCTGTCGCCTCCTGAAGTAATGGGTCCAAGTTTCGACCAAGTCTGACTTTACATTTTTAGAAAAGCTTTTTCCTGGCTGGCAAGATGAAAAGCCACCTAAATGTTGACATAACTAGAAAAAAGGTAGTGAGGCCAGTGTGGAAAACTGTTTTGTCAATAAGGTTTTGCTGAAAAACAGATTCTTCTCTCACTTTCCAGACACTAAATTGAATGAACCATCACAGTTCTGACATGGCAGTCTGATACAGAGCTGCTGATGATGAGAACTTTAAATTCAACAGGTTAATTAATAAAAATGTACCATGTAAGGTACAACGTTCCACAGCTTACACTTTAAGAACTGCAGCATTTGTTTATTCATCAGAAGTGTGTGTGTGGGACAGTGAGTACAATAGATAGATAAGATTTTATTGTTCATGTCTGATGTCCTCAGGAGTCTAGAGAGAGTCAGGAGGAGCCTATTCAAGGCTAAAACTGTCAAGTGGGACCAGAATTGTGATCTGGTTTCCTGGATATATTATAAGTGCAGGATAGATTTAGTATGAGTGAACCTTCAGCGTGCTTTATCAGAGATGTTAGGTCAGTCTTCTCTGATGCACATTCAAATCTGTTATGGGTGATGGGTGGCTCAGAATGACTATACAGCTGTATGATGTATGTTGGATATGAGCATTTAGGACTGTCCTGCTGTCAGTCAAGAGTATGTTCTTAGTCACCCCACCCATGTAACGGAAATTAGATGTGTGATAATGCTTGTCACCTAAAATGGGATGTTTTGACACTTTGGAGTGCTAAAAGCCAAGATATCAGGACTTTAGCACTGTCCTAAAGAATCACACTAAAGCCAAGTAGTGTGGTCATTTGGTAAAGATGCAACTATGAACAAAATACATGTATGGTGATGCGTCTATGGGAGGAGTAGATCCCATGTTTGTTGTTCTTATTGAATTTAATGAGCAAACATAGAAACAACTGTGTTCCATGTTGAATCTTAACTATATGCACTATGAATATGAAACTACCATCCAAGGGCATCTGATATAATTATCAGTTTTTATATTTATATATTTATATTGATATCCCAGATTGTTGGGATTCAGTGTAATACTGTATGTCACCCATAATTCAATTTTTCTAATTTATTGGCAGATAATAGTATAAAACATAATAACAATAAAGTCTTTATCCATACCATACCCTCCTGATAACTGGTATAACATAACCTGATAACTTATTTAGCCGCCACAGATTAGTAAAATAAAGTTGTGGTCTTGTTTACATTGTTAAAGTGATTATCAGCCAAAGACATGTTCAAGGTGCATGAGGCAATGGACATTTACAATGCTATAGAGCAAATCCCAGTAGCACTGTTCATCTACGTCTTACAGAGTACCATCTTCATTTAAAATAACATTTTTATTTGTCATGTACAATATAACATAAAGAGAAAGCCTTTCAAAATTGTGAATGCTCCATTGCAACAGGAACAAAGGGCAGGCTGTCAAACTCTGCTACAAAGCCAAATACTGTATTAATGTCTTTATGTTTAAAAAACAAAAAAGTAAAAAAAACCTGAATTACTACAATGGGAGGAGGAGCCTCCAATGTGGTTTGATGTTGCCCAGAAGCTGGTCAGTTATTTAGCCATCTTGCATTATATTTAAATGTCTAACATTTACAAAAAAAAAAAATTTTGGAGCCCATATCACATGTATAACCAAAAGTTTGCATATAACTATAAATCACCTGGGAAACTGATTTATTGAAATGAAATGATGCAGAGGTTTTTTGGCACTTGTTCATCCTTTCAAAGTGTGAGAACACTGATGCTTACCACAACACAAAAATTAGATCAGCCTGAACCATCTATCAGGCAGTGGTTAAAGACCTTTGAGTAGATATGGCAAGAATTTCTACATTTCTTAGATGCAAGCTTAGCAAATTACAGTGGTTTAAAATGACACAAAGAAGATGACAGAGAATGAAAAAGGGAAGAAGCAGTTCCTCAGAATAGACAATATCCACATGTTGGCATCATGTCCAGGATATATATGTAACACTTGTTCCTTGCTTTGAAGAGCACCACAGTGGTTTACCATTCTACAGACCTACTGTGTGCTAAAGAGAACTTTTTGGCAAGTGGACCATTGTGCGTTGTATGGAAGGAAACAATCTGTGTTTGTGAGGGCAGTTTCTTTTTTCTGCATCAGACCCCCTTTCCTGCTTCCCAGCCCTGGAGAAAAGAAGGGGTGAATATATGATAAGTAATGAGATGGTTAGGCCTCATGTTAAACTGAAGTCACAAGCTGGGAATTAGAAACTGACCCACAGCCTTATATACATGGATGGTTTCTCTAAAATGCCTTGTGGCACCAACATCCTCTTTGTTCCATTGATTTATAATGGTATGAAGATTATCTCAGTGCTGAGCTCTTTTAAAAGATTCCAGACCTGTCTGCGGTTAAAGAAAACAAACATATTAAAATATCTGTTTACCCAAGGTTGTAGGTATTAAATTTATATGTAAAGGCTTTTTAGAAGCCAGTCATTCCACTGTCTCTCAGCTCTCTCCAGCTATTCAAACTGTAGCTCTTGTTGGTATTTCCACTACATAGCAATAACTAGTGTAAATGGATAAAAATACTAGTCAACAACATATCAGCTACAACGCCAGGTCTCTAACCACTAAACAAGGTCAAGGTTCAGGTTTGGGGTGGAAAACTCTTGTCTATTAGTATGTTTTAGAAGAAGCAAAAATGCTATGATGAAAGGGTTTCAAAGTGTTGGGAGGAGGTGGCACTCTGGTCAGTGTGGCCTGCAGAAAATGTGAGTGGCGAGCAAGGAACATTAGCAGACTGCCCATACTCCCTGGTCTTTACTCAATGCATTTTTTCTTTTCCACAATAACATATCTTTCTTTTTTTTTTTACTTTTGAGTGCATACAGGGTTATTAAGATTTTAAACATGTTTATTCCAACCAACATTGCATTCAGCAGCAGACAAAACTAAATGTACAATTATGCTTTAATAATCAGAGTGACTGCTGAGTACTGATATACTGTTCATTTCAGAGGGGAGAGCAGTGGGTTAGAGAAGTTAGTGGGTGTGCATTCTTAGAAATGATTACAGCAGAAAAAGTCTAAAAGCATGAAGGCAAACTCAAAAATATTTAACTGACAAAAGCTTAGACCACGGTCATCCACTCCCTACATTCTGCTTTAATCAGAAGATCCCCTGACTTCAATCAAGCGATGGCATTCTCAACAGCCTACTCTGGCGTAGCTCTCAGGGCATCTGACCTCCGGTCTAGCTGGCAATGGGGATAACCTAGGAGAGGTCATGATCTGGGTTGAGAGACTGACCCTGGACATTACACCCCCGAGAGAAAGGCCACAATGCGGCCTTCATCACAGACATCCTAGGCTCTGTGTGATTGATTGTAATTCTTGCACTTCCAGGGTTTAGTGGGGCATGTTCTGTGCTTGGGCCAACAGCAGGATGGAGCCAGTAACTCTATGGGAGCAGTGGGTAACCCTGACTCCAGACACAGGTCATGTCCTCTGATCTCAGTGGGCACTGGGCTCAACACAGGAAGCCTTTGATGAAAGCCTAAGCCAAGCCGGGAAAAAAGCTGTGGCCACAGCCAGTGGTGCTTTATTATGATGACCTGCCTTGAAGGTCAAAGTGCAAACTGTGACACACTCCAATACTTCTTCAAATGTGCTCATTCAGTATACATTTCAGATGTCATTTTCATATTTTATCATAGAGTCACAAAAAAGTTTAGATTGACTCATAGCAACATCATTTAGGTATAATAGTGCAAACTGGTGGACACACAGTTATGCAAGTGTCTGCAGCCTTGGTGTTAATTATCCTATTATCCCACATAAGCAGGCATTCCATCACCTCTAAGCAAGTTATATATTCAAAATATATGGGCCCTGTCTAATGTTTCAGTCCTTGACCACAGAAATCTGTCACCTGCACTGAAAAATACAACAACTCTATGATCAGTGATTTGGTGATTTGGTGTCAACAGCTCACCACAGTGTCTGTTGTTCTGTAGTTGCTAGTTGTGTTTTATCATTTAGGCTACTTTGTATTTACACCTGTGACGGATTTCTGGTATGGTACTTTAGTTTCTGTGTGGTCTGAGCGATAGGGACTTGCTCATTTTGTACCCCGGGTACACAAGCTCCATTCACTAATTGTGCTGTTTGTGTCACAGCTACTGAAAGTAGGCCAACTGGTAGATATAACCACGACACACACACATTTCTAGGTTACTCTCTGTACAGCCACACTTGTAACTCTTGTAACTTTGGTTAGTGGTTTGGAACAGCTTTTATAATTTTCCCTCCATAGACCAGTTCAGGTTGAGCGCTCCAGGAACTTTCTTGCAGGACTGAAAAATGTTAAACACAACATTTCACCAATGGTACTGTGTCATTCTTATTCAGAATAACCTTTTCACTTAGTAGTGCGCATTGTTTTGTACTGTGGAGCGCAAATCCTACTGCTTTAAAGCTATGAGCACTTTACTGTATGAGAAGCTTTCCAGCCGAGGATATGATCTTTTCATCACTTGACAACCCTGCCCTCTGATACGTGTTATTTTGTCTGGTTGCAGCCATGGTGCAGGGTGTAAATGTCACCAACCGACAGCTGACTTCCTCTGAATGCCTTCTACTTAACAGACACCAATACAGTGAGACACTGGTCAACAGGAACAGCTGAACTGAGAGGGAAAGGCGATGCCTCAGGTAAAGACAGGATGCTTCCTTTCCCATCCTCTCCCACATCTTTGACACCTTAGAGAACATAGGACCTCCATGATTGTACTGCTTTAAATGGGAACTGCATTCAAGGGACCCTTATAATTTACAATACAATTGTAGATTAGGACACACTGATAAAGGGATAGACTTAAAGATAGAATAAGATAAATGTGCTATTGATCCCGTGAGGAAATTCTTGCATTACAGCGGCAGAGATAGCAACAATAGGTGACAACAGCAAAATAGAAATAATCTTAAAATATATACAGGAAAATAATTTAAGTTGCGATTAAATAGTTATGTGCAATATTTTTTCATCTCAGAGTGAATGTACCAAAACTGGCGGTGAGAATGTCAATATAGGTAGGAATATGTAGAAAGAAAAAAAAAAATGTATTGAATATGTACTTCACAACAATAATAATATAGTAATGAATAAATACTTTCAAAATGTATGTACAATTGTGATGTTCACCTGTCACACAGGTAATATTGTTGTATAGAGCTATGGAGAATGGCAGAATGATTTTTCTGTAGTGTTCCTTGTGACAGCAGAGCTGAATGAGTCTGTTGGAGAATAGGCTTCACTGTCTCTGCATAATGTATCATGAAGGGAGTGGGATGGGTTGTTCATAATGGAGAGCAGTTTGTTCAGTGATCTCTGGTCCTCACTGACTCAAATCTCTCCATCTTGTGTCCAATAAAACACAGAAAAACGACACCTTAACACTCAGGAGCTGCTGCAACAGACTGCTTGAACAACTTGTTCGTTAATAATCAAATTTAACATTGCTAAGCAATAGCCCTCTGCATAAGACTGGTAGTTATATTCCCCAGCTTTCAGAGCCACAAGTGCTGTCGCTTTAGCAAACATAACAAACTTAAAGGGCAGAGTGTCAACCTGTCAAATCTCAGTCTTTGTTTTAAAGCCAAAATTCTGTATTGAGCATTGTGGAATCAGGTTGATCACTTTATCACATGTAAGCGCATTGTACTGAATGTCTGTGCTCTCTTACAGTATGAGGTGCCTGTCCTTTAGGTTGTGCCATTTCTCCTCATTTATTAAGCTGTCCAAATCCATTTCTGCCTCACTAACCTCTTGTTCTCCTCTCTGGTAAGACTCCTTACCCTGGGCTATTTTTCTCCAAATCCTTCCTCTAAAGAGAATGAGAAATTCCAGTGGCAAAAAGCAATCCACTGTGCTTCCTTTTAACGGACCCCAGCTAGTTAGCTGTCAGATTAAAGGCTGTTAGTTAGTTTAGGTTAGTTGTTGTTGTTCTTAAGCGTTCTGCATATTTTATTTATTTTCCAAATTTTATTATATATTTTATTCCCCCTCATACCCTTGCTTAATCAGTCTCCTGTCCACACCTTTTTTATTGGATTTGCCCATTTTTTTCCCTCTCTCATCTTTCCTGTTTATGTGGCCCTGAGACACATTTTCTTCAGAGCACAGCCTGCTACTGTGTTAATTTTGGACATCATGACATCCTTTCTGTTTTCCTTTCTGTGTGCTCTAACATGCAAACATGAAAAGCACTTAATAGACATTATACATTATCTTGTCGTGCTTGAAGAATCAAAAACATGCACTGACAATGTATACAGAGGAAAGATGTTGGGGCTTTAAAACAAAATAAATGTTGATCCTCTAATATTAATACATATACTGCAGTTATCATATAGCAATCTAAAGACCCGCTCTAAGGCAACAGAAAAGGAATGTGCAAGAAGTTAAAGATAAAGAAAAAGAACAAAGTGTTACAACAGTGTGAGGAATTATTTTTCATTCTTGCTTCTTCATCCTCCAGTAACATGGTTTGGATTAATAGAGAGTTAAAAAGAGAGGTTTCCACTTTCATAAAATTGTTTTCATGTTGATAAAAAAGGCAGCACTGAACAGTTGAACATTGGGAAAATGTACCTGAGTCATATTTGCAGCAACAAGATGTAGAATCATTACCATTCTCTGACACTTACATATTAAAAAAAAAACCTTAGAAATTGCACAAAACTTTTTATGTGGTTGAGGTAGCTTTGCCCCTTTTCAAAAAAGAAGTTACTGTACTTAATGGGAGATGGAAACACCTTCCCTGAATATACGAACTTACCAAATATTTTAATCTCGACAGCTGTTTCTACATCTAGAAGAAGATGAGGAAGAGAGGAAAGCTTTTTCCACTGTCAACTTGCCCAACTGGCTAGGCCCTCTCTCCATTTTCTCTCATAAATGGCCAAGGCAGCTGGTTTTAGTTCTGTCTTCTTTAAGGTTATTTGGCATAAAACCATTACTTGTTTTCACACTTCAGTTTTTATTACCGTGTGACAAATGACACATAATGTGTTAATTAGTGCAGGCAGGCAGATTTCTCTAACCCACCCTGCTTAAAAACAAAACGGAAAAAAAAAACGAAAACAAAACACCCCCAAAAACAAAAACAAAAACAAGCTAAGTGATGCTGGTTTTAGGTGGTCTTAGCTACAGTGTTGAGCTGGTTTAGCCTGATCTTGCTGGTTTGTCAGTATATGGATTGGTCAGCTGGGTATGTCTGTCGCAGCCAGAATAAACTGGTGTCTGGTCAAGCTGACCGACCAGCTAGCTGAACTGACCAACAAAGCCCAGCTGGTGAGGCTGGTTTAGATGGTTAAGATGGCTGGAGGTCAGTTATTTAGACTGACCGACTGGATGGTCAGCAAAAAGCCAAGTAAAGGCTTATTATAGTTACTCTCTGCCATGAGGAAAACTGCTGAAGTAAAAAAATTGAGTTAATGACATTAATAATTTAGAGGATTTATATGGGACTGTCCAATGCCAGTGATCTATTCATCCCATGAAGAACAATAAAATATGAAAAAACAGACCCCCATGTTTTAGTTCATAGTTTATATTATTTCTTAAGCCAGTTCCTTCAACATTATTCATATCTGAATTCATCAAAAGTACGCTGAGTGGGGGAATTGTTTTCCCTCTTGCAGCGATTATATGAAGCATATGTAAGGTTTCCCTCAGGGAAACCGATGAAGTGGTTGAACCCAAATTAGAACCGTCAACTTACGTCCTAACCTGCAGCTCAGCGTCTTCACAGCGTTAATGCCGGGATTAGCGGTTCGCCCAGCGTTAAGGTCGAGTTAGCATGACGTGATCGCGCTTTATTCACGTAAGTGGGCCTTTCTGTCTGTGCAGTGTTTCTACACAGCTCTGGCTCTATGTCGGGATGTAATGAGGTGAACAAATTGTGGTTCATTACAGCCAATCATAGCCTCACTTGCACGGGTGGTGGAAGGCAGCGGGAGGCAGACAGTCCAGTGCATGCCTGCGCTTCAGAGCAGAGGCGGTGTAATGTCACATCAACAGCCTGAGAGGAAACAGACAGTGGAACATGAATGTAAGAAGAGGCTGTGATCAGGGAGGACCGGGTTAACATTAGAAGCGGGTTTCCAGCGTGCGGAGAGACCTCCGGGGAGCTGAGAGGCCCGAAAACAGGCTTTCTCTGTTTCTGCTCGACAGGTGAGTAACATTAGTTTGTGTTTACAGAGTCAGCAGCTCAGTGTTGTTCTGTCCTGTTTGTTAGAGGAGAGAGCTGAGTATCTGTCTGCAGCTGCTCTGTTATACTGTCAATAGCTTTGCTTCAGCTGATGTAACACACAAACTAAGTGATTTGTTTGTTGTTGTGGTGTTGTTCTTACAAAGTTTGCGAAGGCAGACACAAGGACCTCAAAACAAAGTTTTGCGAGCACAGTGTGATACAGTACCGTCTACAGGGGTGTCTTCAGTCACTGCAGTTCCTGTAACAACAACTCCCTGCTGGATTTTATATTGTTATGTTCTTGGATGTGTTTGTCTGCGCGTGTGTCACGTCGTTCCTCTGATTAGATTTTATATTATGTTTGTTTGCTTCTGCTGTGAATAAGCGGACACCTCTGTTTAACCATTTTCCTCTGACCTGTTGTTTGATGGGTTTCATAGCTGTCTGGCGATCCTTGTTGCGGAGCTTCTGAAGGAGCGCTGAAGGGAGGATGTGCTTGTTTACTGCTGAGTTGGAATTGTGGAAACAATTTGGATGCAACTACTTCATCGGTTTCTCAGGGGAATCTACATATGAACTATAGTAGTAGGGTGAAAGCCATTTCCTACTCAGCCTCGTTCCTGCTATGATTGTTGTTGTCTAGGGTTAGGGTAAGGACAAGAGACAAGACAAGATAGCCCAAATGTTTTGTTATCCTCTAACATGCTCTTTTTGCATAAGGGGAAGGCAGTGTCAGTTGGTGGTAGTAGTTTTGTTTTGTTTTTTTATATGCTGATTCATAATTTTCTGATATGTTGTTGGTTGGATGATTAAACTAAACCAACTAACATATGTTAACATCTTCTTCTTAACCCAACCGGTCGAGGCAGATGGCAGCCACCCTAGTCAGTTCTGCTCGAGGTTTCTGCCTCTTAAAGGAAGTTTTCCTTGCCACTGTCTCCTAGTGCTGCTGCTCATGGTGGGGGATTTGTTGGGTCTTTCTCCTGTAAATACCTGTTTTAAGAGTATGGTCTAGACCTGCCCTTTATGAAAGCGTGCCTTGAGATGACTTTTGTTGGCAGTTGTTGCTATATAAATAAACTGAATTGAATTGAACATCAGTTGTCACTTGTTGTTATAGCAACAGCAAATAGTCACTTATGTTCAAAGTTCTTTTATACTATTGGGTAGTTTAAATACTTTATGGGAATGCATTATATTTTATAAGCTGATCATTTGCATACAAAATTTGCAGTAGCTACTAACTACTTTATACTAGGCTATAAACAACTGTAATTGGTTAATAGTATATTCTTTTATGCCAAAGTGGCCATAGAAACGTACCAAGTTTAAAGCAATATAATGTAACTTTTGGTCAGCAACAGCTGAAATGATAATTAATTCTGTCCAGACTGCATAGACTCTGAGCAACAGTTAAGTGCTTTCATGTACACAGAAAACATGGCTGAACAGTATGTATATTCCTCATGATCCCCAGCCTCAGAACTGTGAAGTGCTTTCACTGTGACAAACATATAAACTCTGTTTAGAGTCTGATATTTTCAAGGTGTCCTTGCTGAATATTGGAGATGAATGCTGGTTTTAAAGACTTCTCAGTCTTTTGCTCATCTACAGTTCATAGTTACTCTTGAGTTTTATGGTGCTGATTCCAGCAGTTGAAGGTACTGACTCAGTTCACCTTGTTGAGATTGTACCTGCTTGCAAAGTTCGTAGGGCGGGCAGCACTCAGGAGGGGTGGAGTGTGAGAATAACAGAGGCACCATTCTGCCAATTACAGGTCAGTGTACCATAGCAAGATTTTTCGAGCTGTTGCTTTAAGGTAAAATAGTTGTATAATGTTGCCTTGAAGATGTACGTGACTATGCTAAACCATGTGGATGAATGAACTATTCCTTTTAACAACTCCAGTTATTTGTCACATACATACAAACATACCTCTTTGGAAACTGACAGAAATTATTGGACATCATAGTCCAATCTGGTGGCCTAGAGTCAGCTTTACTGTACCCTTCAGTCATATGGCCACTGGAGTTACAGTGAGTATACTGGTGCTTGCCCTTACTACTGTATTTGACAACAGTCCCAGAGCATGCCAAACATGATTTCACTTGTAGCATACTACTCTTACTGTCACATGGCCTTCGGGGACCACAGACCATGTGATTTCAAAGAGGATACAATGAGGGGATTTAAACAGAAAAAAAGGAGATAGTTTATTTGAAATGTACAAAAGCTATATACACACTCATACAAATCAACACACACAGAATCATAAAGGTGAATGGTGGCATACACACAAACATTTGAAAGGCTACTTAGAAATTCGTCAAACATGATAAAACTGAGGAATTTGGAGGGTTAGTTCACCAATCCTGTCAGAAGTAGGATTTCATTATCAAGTCGAGTCCTTCCTAGACTCTCTGCAGTTCATCCAGAACCAGGAGGTATGGGCTGTAGTGAAGGGAGAGCGAGCATGAATATATTAATTAGGTTGGATCTCTACAAGGAGCACACAGAGGTGCCTTATGATATTCTTTTAGAGAATGCTCTTCATCAGACACAGGGTTCGTGCCCTGATGAACTAACACAGAGGCATATCCTTGTCCTTTTAATTGTTTACCCTTGTGAGATGGGAACATGGAGAGTTATTGCCTCTGATCCAGAAGGGAACAGAGGAAGTCTGTTCAGTGTTCATCAGTGCCATCCCCAAGAGCTCAACCATGATCAAAAAGCACTTAATATCTGTGTACTATAATTTTCTACTTACAACCATGTGTTTAAACTAGGGCTGTCAAATGCTTCATTTTCTAAAAATCGCAAACATTTCTGACTGAATAGTATTACTGTATATTGACAATTAAACATAAAAACATGTTTTCACTATGCCTGATGTAACCAAAGTTTCTAAATAAACCTTTGTTCAAAATCTAGGTGTATTTGAGACTCAGCAATGAGAACTAGTTTATGCACAAGACAGGTTGCTGGTAACACCTCTTTGCTGGATTCTTATGCTGCAAGATAAGTTGAATTAATTACATACAAACTGCGACAGTTAATGTTTACAATGTTTTCATGATAAGCATGTATCATTTTCAACATGCAAGGTTTGTGTTGGGCTCTGTGTCCATCAACCTCAATGCTTAATGAAAAGCAATAAACTGTAGTTTCTAAAAAAAAATACATACCACTATAGCTGTCCTTCTGAATCATGATAGTTTCAAACCTGATCACCAATAAAAAGTTCCCCTCTCTTATTCTTTTCATTACTTTTCTGTAGTGTGTGTTCCAGGTTATCACGGTGGAATCTCTTATCTAATATATTAGATGATGCATACTAGAAGGTACACAACAATTGTAGCTTAGCCTTGAGAGAATATTTTGTAATCCTCAAAAAAAAAAAAAAACGTTATTGGTGTCATTTAAAAAGCAAATTCAAAATTACATTATCATGCTTTTTGAATTAATAGTGAAGTGTTCATGTGTTGTGTATCTTTGACAGCCCTAGTTCAAACGTCAAGAAGTCTATAGCATAACTTTAAATACCATAAGTATAATATATATACATAAAGGTCTTCCTTGAAAATATTATCTGATCTCTACATATCATGTCCATGTCGGTAACTCTTTCAGATGTAACCATGATGTCTCAGCAAGGCACTATGTGAACTGCTTTCTCAGTGCAATTTATGCAAAGAGGCTTTTATGCCAGCAAATACTGAATAGCATTTGTTTTGTAGATGCATGTATATAACCTGGGCTACCATATATTTGTAGCTAAAAGTACTTAGCTTTTTAACAAATGATGATGAAAAATAGTCCTTAACCCGCACTTACTATTAACTGTAATGTGACATATCATAATCTGAGAGCCAAATATTACAAGGTAACATATTGCTATGGACAATGATGAAAAATGTATGAAATAACCAGTTTTGCATTGTTCAATCGGTACTCTTATAGTCCATATATTCCTGATATAAAAAATGCTAAAAAATGGGTGGATGGTGAGGGTGTTTGCTTTCAGCTTATCATGTTGAGGAACTTGCTTTCTTCAGCCAAAGCTGAGCATGGAGTTCATGTCTTAATAGCATGTTATAATCATTTTGAACAAGGGTGACAGAGTTACGTGGGGTGGTCAGGCGTGAGAACTCTGGGAGAGGCTCTGCAGAAGGCCAGGACTCCAAGGGTGCCCCGGCCATTAGGCTGGAGTGGTCTCCATCATCTAGCCCCATGGTGTCAAAGTCAATCTGGGCATGCTCCGTGCCTCCAGATCCACCAGTGGAAGAATCCACTGTACTGCTGGAGACCTGGTTGACCCCCGGTGAGGCCATGTTGGCTACTGCAGTGTTGTTGCTGGCAGGGGCCTGGCTGGCACAGGGGGACATGGGGGTATCAAAGCTGACAGAAGTTGTCTCAAGCATATGAATCTGACCTGTGTAAAACACAGCAGAGTTTGGATTTTCAGAGTTACTGTTGTGGGTCACTGACCCACTGGGCCTCTTTGGACTCGCCTCTGAGGTGTCATTACTACGACTGTGGCTCAAATCAGCTGACTTGGGTATACGGCTTTGTTGGGTATTCATGCTAGACCCAGTGTGTTGTCTGGCAATAGACTTAGGCTCTGTGGGAGGCCGGGGTTGTAACATTCCCCTGCCTGCATTATGAATATTGGGCAGCTGCTGCTGGGAGAGAACATTATAATTTTGCTGCTGATCTACTTGTGTTACATGAGAATACCCATCAGCCTGTGTCCTTGCCCTGTAACTTTGCAGTTCTGGATCTACCATACTGTTGCAGGTAGGTCTCATGCTAGTGCTCCCAGCTATAGAATTTGGGATTGCCTCTTGGCCATACCCTTGCTGAGGACTCATTTGCTCACTAAAGTTCACATTGTTGCATTGTCTTTGTTGCTGATTCTGCTGGTAGGTAATGTTCATCAGCCTCTGCCCGTTGTGGTTTGCATACCCCTGCATAGACATATTCTGACTCATAGGTACTACCTGCTGGTTGCTGCCCAGGCCCTGACCTTGTGCCTGAAAGGATCCAAAATTGTGCCTCTGCTGAATAACAGCTAGGTTTCCCCTAATAGGATGCTGCTGTTGTCTGGAGAGCTTGGTTGTGGTGTCCACGGTCCCCGAGCTCACCTCGTTCCACTGCACTGGCATGTTATTCTTTTTCATATTGTCAGATGGTGCTGAGAAGGGAAGATCCTGAACAGAGTGAGTCATGGTGGCATCCACCATGGCCATCCTCCTCTGTGCATAAAATGATGCTGGTGCCACCATGCCTGTCTGGTAGCCCTGAGTCTGATTGTTGGAATGATAGTCCACTTGCCCCGAGTTGTGACCCGAGAGGCCAGAATTCTGGGACCTGAGGTACTGCACCACATCATCTGGAAGAACCATATCATCCTCCCCACTTTGCTCTTCCCCAGTCATCATCCCATCTACTGCCATGTTTTCCATGGCTACATTCTCAGAAATGCTAGGTGGTCTGGGAGCAAATGGGTAGCGTTGCAGGCTACCATCAGAACGAGTGTAGCCCTGCATAGCAAGTGCCTGGTGCCGTTCTGCAGCTGATGGACCATTCACGGGGTTCATGCTATTCATGCTGTTATAACGCTGGACCCTTGGAAAGGAGAGATGGTCAAGTGTGGAACGACGCACTGGGTCACTGGCACGGCGAGGAAGGTTGGTTGGTACCTCATGGGGCATCATGCTCTGGGTGGCATACCCAATATCACTACAGCGCCGGGGTGCAGTTCCAGAGGGTGGCTGATGGAATGGATGAGATGAGCCATCCTGGGAGTCACTGTACAATGCCATGCGGGTCCTCAGGCTCATTCGATCCATATTGGGCAGAGGTGTAGGTGGAGCTCCACCAATGGCAGCAGCGTACTTTGCCTTGAGCCGATAATGCTGAGCTGGTGTCAGACTAAGAAGGCTTGGGAGACCTCCTCCACTGACACCACCACCTCCACACTGGCTGGCCTCACTGGAACGGCGAGACAGATCAGTGGAGATTGGGTCATAGGAGTCAGCTGAACTGATATTATTATGGCGGTTAGCACCAAACTGGGACGCCTCGCTGGAGCGACGACTGGAATAGCACGGTGAAATGCCGGAAGAGCGGCGACTCAAGTTGTAAGCTGAGCTGATGGTGCTGGTGGTGCTGTCACGCCGCTCATTCAGCTGGTTTAGCAGTGTTATTTCACATGAAGACAGGTCCCCCATGCGTTGGCTGGGGTGCAGACCACCTAGGTTACTCATTGTGTTGGAGCTCTCCAGCAGGGAACCTGGCAGGTACAAGGACCATTATTATATATGACACCAACTAATGACATATTTACAGTTATTTACTATTATAGGATGAACATTACTGTATATGGCTGTTTTGTCTATTGGACTTGCACTACTAGGACCTCATTTTAAAGCACTTTGCCTTAAAAATGACAGTACACATTTCCTCAACCTTCCACACTTACCGACTGCAGGTATAGGAGGCAACTTCATGCTGTTGCGATGGCCCTGTGGTGGTTGTGGTCCAGAGTTGACCCAGGGGCAGGAGTCTCTCACTGTCTTCAGCCTTTCCTTCTTGATGTTTTCCAGCTTGATGGTTACCCCATTACCAGGACCCGTGGCTTTCCTTAACTGCAGCCCCACCCCTCCCTGCTGTCCCCCGGCGGGAACAGTGGAGTCAACCATGGGGCACTCATCCTGTGTACTGAGGTCCCCGAAGCTGCCCCCGCTGTGCATGGCCATCTCTACCCCACTGTCGTTGTTGTTGGCGCTGCTGAGAGGCGATGGCTCACTGCTACATGACGAGTGGCCGCCAGGACTGGATTGATATGTCTAGAGGACGACAACAAGGAGGAATTTGAAGTAAGTGTAATGAATCACACAGTAGAAGCTTAATTGTAAATAATAGTAGTTCATCATTAGTAAATAAATATTCTGCCAAACCTTGGTAACACTGATAACAATGCTATCTGCTATATATGTTATGATGCAAAGAAACAAGAAAATGGTGGAAAAAAAGTGAAATTTAAAAATAGAAATGAGTAAAAAAAATATATATTACAAGCTACAGTCTCATGCCAAGTTCAGAGAAGTCCATTATGTATTCTTCAATATTAAATAATCACCAGAGTTAAAAATTCTGATTGTAATGGTGTTTTGTAATAACTAATGTAGGACTATAGTTCCATAATCTCATAAATTATAGATGGGCTTGATTTATTTACAACAAGAAAACAAGTGGATAATAGATGAGTTCTGTGAGCAACAATCCAGTGGCAACAGTAATTCATACTGGCCCAAAATGAACTAAAGTCTTGATCACAGCTTGATGCTGGCACTATTTGTTCAGCACAAATGCTAAAACAGCCCCAGCCTTTGAATATTAATGTGCCAATGACTTTTATCATCAGCAGACAGCTAAGGCTACTCCCAGTGATCTTGTGGACAGAAAAAATCCAGTTTAAGCAGTGTTTAAGTGTGTGTGTCTCCACACATGCATCCTATATACAAAGGAGCTCTTATAAATGCGTGAAAATGGATTATCATGCAACCTGTTTTATATCATGCAAGAATGAGACAGTGCAGCATAAACATGAGAACACATTCACTCATCTCTCATGCCTTAGTTGTAAGAAGACAGAGAGAGTTTGAGTGCTCACCTCAGTGAAGTCTGTCCATTAGGAAGGATACAAGGGAAAGAAAGAAGCAAGTTCAAGCAACAAAGAGATGAGTTAGGAAGGATGCAGGCAGTGCTGGCAGTAAACATTTAACCTCAGAGGAATGTTAGTAAAGGCAGTGAGAAAATAAGTTTGTGGTTCTCTTTGTTGCTTGTTACAAAGCCATGCAATTATGTCATCATGTTATCCTAATAGGTGACACAGATAACTTTAAGTGCTGAACGTGGCAGTTTCCCTCAAAGGTGCAGTCAATCAAATCCCAACAATGCAACAGTGATTTTCCTGCACACAAATTTTTCATGAACTATAGAATGTGTGGGTGACTTATTTTAAATGTATGTGATCGGGACACACCATAGAGTTCTCGGTCTTGATAGATTTAATTTGTAGGCAGTCTTCCACTCCTCTAGAGGTGCTGTTGGCCTCAATCTTGCTGTCCACCCCTCTTGCACCGTGCTTGGAATTCGCCTCATTCTCCCCATTGCCTTTGGGTGGCTGCTGTCTCGGAGGAGCGTCGCTACGTTGTTTCTTGGTGACGTGGGCTTCTGGTCCGTGGACTGTCTTAACGTGCTTCCTGAGAGAGCTGGGGTCCGTGTAGCGCTTGGTACACCCTGGGATCTTACACACATATGGTTTCTGCCGAGAGGGATTTGACACAATTCTTATTGTGGAAGGAAGGGATTATGACTCAGTCTCAGATGTGGATGGAAAATATTAGTAAACAATACAAAAGCTCATCACAGAAAAGCCACAACATATGAAGATTTGATTCTTAAAAATGCATCTACATGAGGAGAAATTTTCAGAAGCCTAATGTTACCCTGTACAATAAATATTGTCTTAAAAAAATACAAATTAAGAGCACAATGTACTCTGTAGTAAAGATGCAAATACAATATTACATCACAAAATATCAGCATGTAAAAAAACATTGTTTGTCAGTTGATTGCTGTATGTGAACATACTTCATTTGAGTGTGTGCGGTTCTGGTGCTTGGCCCGGTCTGAGGCATTGGAGAAGGCCTTGTTGCAGCCTTCATGTTCACACACATACGGTTTCTCTCCGGTGTGGGACCTGAGGTGGGTCTTGAGGTTCTCCAGGCGAGAGTAAGCTTTGGAGCAGCCCTCAAACTGCAGACAGAGAGATGGACAGACCGACAGTGAGACTGACTGCCTGAGTGCTGTAATTTTGTCTGCAGCTGGTTAGAGAAAAGAGCCCGGCAACAACAACAAAAAAGCTTTGTGTGTTTCAGTTTTCAAATGTAATCTACTCTTGGACTCTTGCCCACCTACTGTGGCGTGCCACACAAAAGCAAAGCCCTGCTACACTTTTGTAAAAAGGGCTATTATGTGAAATATCTAAACTAAGTGTGAGGTGTGGTAGAGCTCTTTGTCTAGTGTGCTTTGCTGAGACAAAGACAAGTCTGTGTTTTGCCTCTGTATTCAGTTGTACTGTACAAGCTATAATTTGGTATTCCTTCTGAGCAGTTATTGTGAGTGTAATTGGCTTTGAAATTAAAAGAGAATCAAATTAGACTAGCTCAGAAATGGGATACAAAAGTCAGAAGATTCCAGCTTAAAAGATGAGACTAACGGGGAGTTAAGAGTGTTATGAGAAGATGCATGTGGGATTTGTGCAGAGAATATACAGCGGGGTCTTAATAAGGATCCATGGCCCCATGCTAGTCTGCAGATTTTAATTACACACCCACACTGTCAATCAGCTTTCTTAACGCTCTCCTTTACAAGTCATCTGTTTTTAATGCATTCACAAGAGCCTGTGAGCGAGCTTTGAAGCCAAGCAAACAGGCCCTCAATTTGATCTTCACACAGCAAATGAAGGCTTCAGTAAGACCAACATTATTTATTGACAAGGAAATATCACTGACTCTAAGCACAAAGAAAATCACATGAACTTTTTTTAAATCACTTTTTCCTGAGGCAAAGGGAAGGGCTATAGGATAGAGACTGTATGGCTGCTAATGTGGCTGACATCCAAGTTCCATTTCTAGTTAACCAGTTAACTAGTCAGTGCAAGGGCCAGTAACCCAGCCAGAAACAAAAAGCCTGTGGAACAAACTAGAGGGGTGGAGTTTGAAAAATGACTGCATTCTGGTAGGGAGGGTAGAACAAAAGTCATTGCTGGTTGCTTCATGGTAACTGTGAAATCCATTGCTTTTGGCTTAAAGTTGGGATATCTTAACCTTCATTTTGACTCTTCATTTTGAAACTTTTTTTAATCTGTCCCTAACTTTTAAGTAAATGTAATACTTAACTGGTGAAGTACCTCTAAAATGCAGTGACTCAGATGATCCTGTCCTCAGTTAGTTAACCAGATAGTAAACAGTTCACTACAGTGTTTGATAGTGATGTGAGGTTCTTACTGTGCATTTATGAGGCTTCTCCCCGGTGTGTCGCCTCATGTGGACCACCAGCATGTACTGAGCCTTGAAGGGCTTCTGCTCCCGTGAACACTCCTCCCAGCGACACACAAACTCCTTCTTCTCACCATGAATGTGGTCGTTGTTGATGTGCTGGGGAGCAAACAAATCAAATTCGATTTAATTTCCACAATGTATTACAACGTGTCTGTGACACAGGGCTGTAGATGTTAAAACAGTGACTAAACACAGTGTGTATACCAGCATGTGTTAACAAAGATGAGTCAGTGGATTCTTGTCTTTTTTCCCACCAGATGATTCTCCCTCTTTCATGTGTCCATGCATGAACACACACACACACACACACACACACACACACACACACACACCATCCATTATGGCTGACAGTTATTATGCATCTGTGAACACGAGACAATCACTTTAAAAGCTCTGTCTGTTTTTTCAGGCTGTGCATATCTGTGTGTGTCAGTTTCTCAAGAAAGAGGAACTTCCTCAGAATATCAGTAAAAGTGATCAGGAGGAGGATTTTTGTGACCGGCTTGTATTTATCTTCCATTCTTCTCACTTTTAACAGATCAGGAAGTCAGTGGGGCAAACTTTCCTGTACAATGTTTAAAATTAAAATTTTAAATTAGCTGCAGTAATTTCAGACACATTAACTTGTAAACCTAAATGTGACATCTTTGAGAATTCTCTTTGAAATAATCTGTCTACACTACAAAATGATACATTGTAGTGTAATTCCACTTCCAATTGCACCTTGTAGGAATTCAACATGTTTGAAAAATGTCTTGTTAAAATCATTAATTTGGAGGAGGGAGTTCGTCACTCCCACTACACTGTGTTGATATGCAAAAGAATGACACATTGCCCACAGTACCTTCACAGTTATCTTAATTATGCCCTCAGATACAACAGGCTTTATTAAACTGCAGACAAACACGCACTTATTGTGCACACACACAAACACAATGTTTCTGAACAGACACACACTTTAACAACACATCCTGTGCACCACATGCAAATATCCACACACCCAGAGGAACCACTTCATTTCCTGAGGACATCCCAGGTCCACAATGCTTCACTTATGTGGCCAGGTCTTCACCAGTAAAAAAGCTCAGCGGTCGATGATTCTGCTGAGATCTATTTTGGGTGAAGGAGGAGGAATGGAAACAAGTGTGTGGCCCAAGTGCAGGCCTCTATTTTCAGGTTACACACTACTGCAAATCCATAATTTGGGGGCTCTTTAAACAGGATTACTTTGGTTATGCAGAAGCCAAAAAAAACCCACAGGTGTGTGCTTTTTTTGATGATATTGTGAGAACCTTTGTGTGAAACCCTGGATGTCCTTAGGGAGATGGCGTCAAGAGTTTTTGTTGTAAGAATGGATTTTAAACCCCTAGATTTCTAGTTATTTTTATAAAGTTGATGGAAAGCACATTTAGGAATGTGTTGGCCTCACAATGTCCATCCACATTCAAGATAAAGCCACCACTCTACTGACTCGCTAATCCTGGCAAGCATTCACAGAGTTTGTAGTTAGGGGGCTGGAGCTGGGGCAAAAGTTCTTAAAGGTAACTCTGGGCCTGACTTGTAGCTGCCCATAGCGACCTGTCCACCACAACCCATCAGTCTCTGTGTCTGTGGACCTGACACATGCCCCTCTTGCCACTGCTTTGAAATGACTGAGATCCAGTCAGAAAGTGGAAAGCAAGAAGAGAAGTTGGCCTGGGAAGGGGGGCATGAGGTTCCATAACTCCAGAGCTGCTGGCATGACGATGGATTTATGGCCAGCCCTCTGGGCTCTAGGGGTTGGAGGTGTTGCTGGGAGTGAGAGGTTAGGGGTCATGGGGCTGAGGGGTTGGTGGGGCACAGCTGCAGGGCTTGGGCTTGAATTTGGCAAGAGCCAGCAGGCTCATTAATGCTGCGTGTGTCAACCTAACAGGAAAGGATCAGTTACTGGACTGCTTTCTGACTGAACTGAATCAGAATGGATTTAATGAGTGGCAGAGTTGTTTGAACTTTTCTCTTTTTACACAACAAAATGCAGTAGTTTTGATGACATAGGTTGGAATTTACTTTCACTAAAGTGAGGGAAACTAATAATACTGATGACAGGGTTCTGAATGGCAAGATGAGACATGCCTGCGAGACTTGACATTAGATGGCTTCTGTTTTTCACAGTGGAATAGAGCTGCAACTGATAATCATTTAGATTTATTATTGAAAATAGTTTAGTTAGTAAGATTTCTCACAGCCTGAGGTGACATCCTCACATGTCTTTTTTTGGCCCAATCAGCACTCCAACAACAAAGATATTCAGTTTACCATCACTATGTCAGAGGAAAGATTTAAATGTTGACATTTTTTTAACTGAAACCAGTGAATGTTTGGTATTTTACCCTAAATAGTTGTTGATTAATTTCTGGTTGATCAACTAATCAGTCAATTAGGTAACTGTTGCAGCTACACCGTGGGAATTCCAGTTTTAAGGTCTACATACTCTACTGTCAGTGGGCTGTAATAAAAAAGTGCAACAGTGTCTGCCATTCAGTAAGTTTCTACACTAGCCAAAAGGGCCCTGTTCATACCTGGCATTACCATGAGCTCTTGGTGATCAAATCACAAGTGGACTGCTCTAATCACAGGTGTGAATGCATCCAAAATTAATTGAGGATCCAGTCGCTCAGACCAGATTCAGAGATAGTCTGACACTTTTTTCAGGTGTATGCAAATATGTCCTGAGCCATAGAGACATCCTCTGCAGAAGTATATTCATACATACTTATTTAGTTGGTTCTCATTGCGTAAGCTGACTTTGTCCATGATGTCTGAAATTTTTGAAAATCCTATAGAGATATATTATGAGTATGATTTGGTTTGCATGGAACACACCAAGGAATAGACCCAGGCTGTATTGTTCTGAATTCTTCTTTTAATTTATGGCAGACTAGGCACAGGAAGTTCATTGCAGTTCAGGAAATAATATATGTGTTTATTTGCATATAGAACAGGAAAGTGAGTTCTGGTCACTGGATGTGGACTGATGTACTTAGAGCTGTTCAACTGTTATCAGATCATGCAAGACACATATTAATGCCAGGTATGAACAGGGCCATGGACACCAAGACTGATTCTCACATGAACAAGTTGATCCTGGGTGTCGTACTCCTTGGTACAGCCCTCCCAGTGGCAGTTGGTCTCATATATGGCCTCAGGCTCTTGCTTGCACTCGTCTTTATCCAGATCCTCACTCAAGTCCAAGATCCCTCCACCATGGTCCTGGAGAAAGGGGATGGCACTTGTCATCAGGGAGGGGCTAACAGACTGTATAGATGTACATATCCATTAATGCAAAAAAAATAGTAGAATAAAAACATGGAAACAGACTGCATCCAGCAGTCTGGGCTATTTTGCATCTGTATTATCTTTTCTTTCTCTTAATCGTAAGAAGTTGCTGCTCGAGCTCAATGTGTGACAGCATTTTTTGTCGTTAATTAAAGCTGCATTTTTATTCATTATCTATAATCAATTGAAGCCAAATTAACAACTGCAGTTAAAGAGAGGACTGTTTTCCTCCGCAGAGGCTGAACTTACGATGAAAGTTACACGAACAAAATCTGTGTGGTTGATCAGGATTTTCTGAATGTCAGTGCAGACCCAAATTTTTGTACCTATGTCCACTATTTTTTGATTGCCTTACCTGAGAGGTTGGTGAGATGGGCAGCGGACCTTCTGCTTCTGTCTTAACTTTTGATCTCTTAGTGGTCAGTGGGTTGACTGTGCTGCTCACTGCTGGGTCTCCACTGGCATTCTAAAAGAGACAGACAGGGTTGAAGAGGCACACTTGTACTGCAGTGAATATGACTTTCTGAATGCCTTTGTGAAGCAGAAAAGGAGGCAGAGTAACATGGATCTTAACTATGCTTCTTTTGCCATTCATGCATTCTGTGCCAACCCACTCATTCATAATCTATCAGTGAATCATTCTATTAATTCTAACATACACCAACCTATTCATTCATCTGTCTGAGCATCGATTAGCCCTCCCACTTGCTTGCCTATTAATTTAATCAATCATTCAATTTATTAAACCACCAGATTCCACTGTTGCTTTCCACACGGTCATCACAGAAAGTGACTGAGAGGAATCAGATAACTAAGTCGCAAAGATGCCATGCTCAACAATCAGCTGCAAAGAGATATGAGGAGTCACGGTTGCACCAGGCACCACGGCCCATAAGTCAGACTAGGACCTGCCACCGAGACTAAACAGTTTAGACTGCTTTATGATCACCAAACCCGCAAGAAAATATGAAAGAAGAGGAGTTATTACCCTTGGTACAGAGTGGGGAGGAGACAGGGTCGGGGGTTGGGGAGGGAAGGGGCTTTGATCTGCCAACAGACTCTAAACAAGACAGAAAGACAAAGACTCAGAAGGCCTGTTGAAGCTCTAATGGAGATGAAAAGAAAGGAAAAATATAAATGAGTGTGTGTGTGTATATATTGAGGTTCATTGGAGGGTGTCCAACATTGGAGGGGGGTCTCTTAATCCCACCCAGACACTACAGCGTTGAGCGTTTCTGGGGGCCTCAGTGATTCATGCAGTGGCTGGAGACCAAAAAGGAAATATGTTTCTGATCACTGTTGAAATGAAGCTGACTGTGTGTTTGTGTATGAATGGGGGGTGTGTCTTGGACGCTGTCGGTGTGTGTCAGTAGACACTGTGCTGAAACAGTGCTTGAGACAGTTGACAGCAGTGTGAGGTGGAGTGATTCACTGAGAGGGAAGTTTACATTACGAGTGGCTGTGGGTGTATACAGTGGGCTGATAAAGAGAGACGGAGGACACAGTAGGAAGTAAGACAGATGGAGCTGGGAGGGAGTCTCCTGCATATTTTTGACCTGAGGCACAATTTACAAAAATACTTCATTCATGACAACAAATCTAAACTACATTTACTGTACAACTCGTCCTCAGTTCTGAATAAGTGTCAAAAGAATTAGTTGATTAGTTGATCAACATAAAATTTTGATAAGCAAATGATTTTGTCATGTGCGGAGCAGAACATGCTAGTTCCAGCTCTTGAAACAAGAGTATTTGTCAGGTCAAGCTTAGCCCAGACCCTCAAGATAACTGAGTCGCTGCCTATATATCATAATTTTTCTGGTGATTTAAATAGGTCCGGATTTGTTGCCATTGAAGGCTGCGTGTTTGGTTGACAAAACAACTGAAACGATTGGAGCTTTGTAGGTGGAATTAAGAATGGGTATGTCATCTTCCTGTGCCATAGCCAGAAAAATGGTAACAGAAAAATGAGAGTGCAAATGAGTGACAAAGATGTACAGGTTTTTTTTAAGTGGCCTTACCTGAATAACAACTAGTAAATCTGCATATTTATATCTATCCAATAATCTATACGACTGATTAAGGAAGCTAAATGAACTGGCAGTTCAGTTTGATTGTAAGGTTATGGCATGAGTCGTCTCCAGCAAATCCGGTCTATCATATGAAAGTGAAAAATCATCTTTTTGGAAGTTGTTTGCGAAAGCCTCAATACAACAGCCATACACAAATGGGAACTGAGGTAAAGACTGAAAGAGAAAGGGTATTTCCACTTGAATCTGTGTATATGTTAATATACAAGGCACACATTTATCTGTAGAAATTCACTCATTCCTACCTGGTTTGCCTCTGTGTTGGAGCTGTTGTGGGAGGTGGACATAGGCGAAGCAGTGAGGGGGTGTTGGCGAGCAGAGAAAGAGGATGGGGAAGGTTGAATAAGAGGAGGCGTGTGGCCGAAGGCGTTGAGACCCCTCTGCTGGGACAACAGCTGCTGGTATGCCACTGGATTGATGGGATGAGGAAAACTGAACGAGGGGCTGGGAAAGAGAAAAGGAAACTGTTATCCTGTGGGAATTATGAGTTGAGTTTTGTCTGCTGGTTAGTGTTCAAATAAAACCACAGTAGAAACAGTTACATTTCTATTAACTCTTTTTTAACTAATTTACTCTAGATGTGATGATTTAATGTTAAAGGGTAACACTGGTATTTTTGAATCTGGGCCTTATTTTCTAATGTTTTAGGGTGTAAATGATTGATGATCAAGTTTATGCCCAGAAGTGTATATCTGCCTGTTATTGTGTGTACACTATATATGCATGGGCTCCATGTACATACCTGATCCCTCCGACTGAGAGGTGGCCATAGGAGCTGCTGGCAGCTGAGCTGGAGCGGGAGTTGTTGATGTAGGCCACAAGGGAGTTGGGTGAGGTGCGGATCATGGTCTGCAGGTCGATGCTGGCATCTGACAGTGGAGAGATGGACAGTGCCCTCTTCCTGCTCAGCCGGGGTGTTAACCGTGGGCTGGAAAAACGTGACACTGGAAACAAAAGACATAGTAACTGCGTCGTCATCTATTTAGGCATCACTACGTTGATGGACAACTTTAACACAAATTTATATATGATATGTAATGTGCAATATCTTTCTGACACTGCTGGCATTCCTCACATTAACTAGACTGGAGAACAAATGTGAAAAGTCCCTGTACTTCTGTTAAATCTCCACATGGCCTCAATTGAAACCAGCATTTATCCTGGACCATGTTAGGAGAAACATTTGGCCCCAAGCATTCTAGTGGAGGTCATAGTCATGCTAAGCTACACTCTATCTCCTGCATCTCTCTCTCTCACACACAGCTCCCCTATTTAACTTTCGCATCCTCTTATGCATAATGAATCGCCCCCAATCATTCTCAGTAATTACCTTGATAGCAATCTCTTTCAGACCACTGTACTTGGGCGAGTTAAAAGGAGGCAATTTAAACAAATTGATCTCAGAATACCATTTAAAAAGAACAAGGCTGACTCTCAAAGGTAGGGTTCATGGCCTCCTGCTAGACCTGCTTGTTGTACTTTTTTCTTATTCTTGTAGAAAAGAAAACGATGGAGGAGACTACTTTCCCATGAACTTGAAGAGAAAGCTATTTGTCTTTCCATACATACTAAGAGTCCATCATTCATGTCCAGCCCCCCCTCCCTCAGAGACAGAGACAGGTCACTTGTTGGGACCAACAGGTGCTGCTTTGCTGTGTAGAGCAGGGCTGGTGTGTGTTTGTGCATGTATGTAATTGGGTCTTAAAGTAGACATCATCAGAGGCGCGAGAGGCAGGAAACTCGTAATAGGCCCATCACAACACACCTCAGCACATGCACAGTGACCTAACATACACACTCTGCATGTCAACTCCACTGCTGCCAATATGTTGCCAATCCCCAAGTCTCTGCTGGTGAAACTCAGCCCCTGAAGCCAAATGAATCCAGGCACCACCATAATCACCACACCAGACCTACAGCCATAAACTGGGGCCTTACTTCCAAAACTGTTATGTTTGGAGGTGGCGAATCGTAAAGCAGAGGCATATGCACTTAGTTAAAAGGCCCCCGGGAACTTCAGAAAGCAGACAACAGTAGTTGGGGGTCTGGAAAAAAAAAGACTGGTAGAGATGACAGACATGTATGAAAGAACTGGCAAAAACAACAAACGGTCCTCAGGAATGTGCCTCTTTAAGGCTAATAAATAAATGTGTCATCTTTCGTTAACCACATAGAGGGCTGGGAGCAGAGTAAAGGAGGGAGGCGGTAGGAGAGAAATGCAAAAAATGTTGAGGGTGAAGAAGCAGGCAATCGTCTTCTTGGGAACATCGACTGTTGTGAATGAGGACTTCATTCTGGTAAACTATGCATTGCTCCATACAGGTCATGCAGCTGCTATGATCTGCTGTTTTTGCAGTGAGGCGAGCTTGCGGCCTTGCCAACAGATTTAATGGGAGATAAGTGTATTAATATACCCCTTTATAAAGCAGGAAACAGGCCTCACAACCTGGTGGCCTGGTAGCCTGGCGCCTGTCTCACCCTTCTGGGCGCTGTGCCCAAAACAACGCCCTCTACCTCCATCTTCAAACCACCCACTCAATCTATACATCTACCTCAGCTCAGAAGAATTCTCAACGCCTCTAGCAACAAAGTCTATAATGTTCGGTTTTCTAATGCTAAGGTGCAGACAAACTTTTGTTTAGCTCGGTCTTGTTCCTTGGTCTAACCTAATTTTACCTGGAATAAATTTCACACACACACATGGACACACAACTCTCACCACTTGGTAAAGGAGTGTTTTATTGGTGGTGGTTATAATTGAAAGGGCGAGCAGGTTCCGGCACAGAGTGAGAAAACAGATGTTGCACAGGCAGTGACGGCACAGCAGTGTGTGGTAATATGGCATGTGTGGGTAAGAGTATATATGTGAGTGTGTGTCTATTGTATATGTGTGTTGTGTGTGTGTGTGTGTGTGTGTGTGTGTGTGTGTGTGTGTGTGTGTGCGCGCGCGCCATTGCTCTGTGGACTGTCTTGTGGGCTGGTTGTAATTGTGGGATCTGGATTTATATAGAGAATCATAATTACAGGCTCTCCAGTACACATTGATACAGTAAAAAAAGAGAAGAAAATAACGATACAGTGTGTGTACGTTATGTGTGTGTATATATATATATTTAATATATATATAAGGTATATGTGTGTGTGCACATAAAAGGATAGGGGTGAGGATCGTGTGTGTGTGTGCGTGCGTGCATGCGTGTGAGTGTGTGTAATTATTTTAAGTATTTGCCTGTGCTGTTTTTACTGAAATGGCTTTGTGGAAAATGAAAACACTTTAATTGGAGGGTTGAACTAATTCCCAGAAGAAGCACCGGCCCAGAGCATGTAGAGGGTCACTACATGGCTCTGTAAAGAACTGGCTTGTAGCCTTTTCTCTCAATATAGTGATTCTAAAACTGGGGCAGTCATCAGCCATCTCATCAAAAACATTGGTGTTTTTAGATGTAAGAAAATAAAGGGTCTGAAACTGACTTCAGTTTCAGATTTATTCATATTTATGAGTGAAAGCAGTTGCAGTTTTCATTTCTCTGAGAAATCAGTGACCTTCTTGAATTCATGGAGACAGTGGAGCCAACAACTGAATGATGAGCAGTCCTGAACTGGGCTGCTGCTGAGTTGAACACCTTGATTTAAATTATAGATTGTTTTTAGACATTTGAGGTATTTGAGGAGTTAGTAGCATTGCTAATCTATGGAGCCAAATCAGAGTGGTTTTCAGGTCATCAACTTCAATAAAATACTACAGGAGTATTATACCAAAAAATGCTCTGATGACTTGTATATGTTTATTGGCTTTGGAGTGAATCTGGTTTTTAGGTTTTTTCAGTTCTTTGGCTTCTAAAATTTAAAAACATCTGTCTTTATTTACATAAAGGACAAATCACCAGAAACCCTGTGTCCTGAGCAGTTGGCCTCGTGGATAATCTTTGGCTTGTCCACCTTGACCTTGTCTAGGGTGAAGTGGGTGCTGCCCTGTGCTGGGCAGCCCCCCACCCCACCACACCACAGCCTGAGTTGATGCCAGCAGGGCCCCATGCCTCCACATCTTCGGCCAGCTTAGCCAAGAATGTTTATTTTCCCTGCTAAATCTCACTAATACTAACACTGTGAATTTTATTGGCCAGGGAGCTTGCACAGAATCCTCTCTGAGCCCCCAGTGTCCAGCCCAAAGCCACCGTTGTGTTTGTCAGTGTGTTTATGCACACACTTCTACCCATGTGCTCATGAACCAACATATAGTTAAGTGTTTGTATATGGTGTCTGCAGGGACCAAACCCCCTCTGCCCACCTCCTCTCTCCTCATCACCATATTGGTGCACAGAGCTATCTCCCTCTCTCCTTCTGCTGCATCAACACTAAAATCTCTTTTTTTCTCAGGATGGCAGAGATTTACTTTGGCTGTTGCTTTTGTCATGGGAGCTTCAATGTTTTCCTGCAAACCGATCTAATATTTCTCTGCTCACCCACCCCTTACATACCTGCTCGCTCATATACAAAACAGCTTTCTGAATGCTTACCAATGTTAAATACCATCATCTCAGTCTATTTACACATCCAGCAGTGGTGGCGTATCAGTACTGATACTAACCATACTTGTGTGATTTTTAATTATGGATGTTTTTCTGTCTTACTTCTACTGGGGTTCAGAGACTGAGTCCAGCTTCCTGTAAAACATGAACAACAGGTTTGGCCCTGCTGTTTATACTTTGGTATTCTGGTGGTGGGAAATGTTGCCTGGTTTATCCTCCTCCGTGCTTAACGTAAATGGAAAGACTTCTCTAACAGAAACTAAGAGGCATAAGCATAGATCATTTAACACAGACTCAAACCTAAATTCTCTCGGAGGGGCAAATGAGGGGTTCAGATAGTGAAGGGTTTTAGTTATTATCAAATGTGGCTCTGTCTGGACAGAGATTTCACATGTTGTGATCTGAACCATTGGACATGACAACTACTTGTTTTATTCCATGTAGTGGGTTGTAACTGACACAGGATCTGGGACACTTCAGGACATATTAACAAGAAGACTATCAAAGCCTAGTATATGGCTGTATGGTGTATGAAATGATGGTATAATTATTATTATTGGTTGGTGTCTATCATATACATATATCATATACTGTCTCTCACCAAGTCATGGCGAGAATCAGTGACTCTATAATCATCTAATCTGACACAGTGAGCTCCTCAAAAGGCAAAATATTCTGTAATCCATTTATCCTGAGGGTATTGACTGTGTTTCTGTGTTGCACCTCCAAATAAGAACAGAAACTTTTTCTTTTAGAGAGAACTGAAATGACCTTTAACCACTGGGCTGATTTACTTTGCAGATTTACCACAATACCAGATTTAACTATTTGTTATAGATATTTTTAAGTGTCTCTGGAATGAAATGTATTGTTGTTTGTTTTAATGCAGTCTGCTACTCACACATTGTAGACACCAACACTGATTTATAGGAGCAGCTATGCTGGTAACAGCATTTTGTCATGTCCATCCATATGGCAATGTGGGAGGAAAAATCCAGCAAACAGCTCACAGATCTTATGAAACAAGACAAATCCAACCATTATTTTTCTGGGTAGCTTTGTGTTATAACAGGGGAAATGAAGAGAGGTCCCCCAAAGTGTGTGGCAGTCTGTAGTTGTTGGCAGCAGCATTTTTAAATCTTGTCTTCTCCATGCACTGGAGATAAATTCTCGTATTTTAAGTGTCTGGTTTGAGGTGTGCCCGACAGTAAATCCTAAAATTTATAAGTGGACCGGTAAGATCTGCAGCCATGTCAAAAAACTCTTACTGACGCATGTGTTCACAACTTTTCCACCAGCACACTTCTCACAGCAGCGCTCAGTGTTTCATGGTTCAACCATAAGCCTCGCAATTCACTTATCCAGAGAGGAAAACAGTGAATGAGAGAGAGGTGGGTGAGAAGCCATACTATGGGTTCACTGAGGGCTCCCAGTTCTTGCGGTGGGTCTGCTGAATACTGGTGCATAAATTGATTTTTATTATGGGTTTTATCTGCGCTGCCATCCAAAACTAACATTAAGGGATGAAGCACATATTTGCCACCTCTGCCACTACTCCTCCCACGCTCTGGCAGTAAATAAGGTCTTTGATTCTGGCCAAGGCTGCCCGCGATGACCATTAGTTGGCTGCTTCGGTCAATATGGGCCCTGTTTCTGGAGGCTGCTGTGGAAGAGCCTCCAGACTGGCAGAGTGGCCCAAACCTGACCACATCACTCCCAGCATCGTAGAACACTAAATAAAAGCTGCCGGGATGGAGGCAGCGAGTGCGGACACTGCGTTAGAGCAGGCGGTGGGGGTGAAGGAGGTGGGGGAGTTTGTGGCTATTTGAGCAAACAACTTCCCCAAAGAAGTGCGGGCAGGGCAGCACAGCGGCAGTCACTGAGGTGGTTGGAGGTAGAGAAGAAAAAGAGGGAGGAGGGAGGGGAAAGAGGTGGACTACAGTTTCTGCAAGGCCCCTTACTCCCCCCCCCCTCACCCTCCCCTCTCACCACCGCTGTATTTGACTTAGTGATTGAGGTAATTAAAAAGATTAATTGCAAAGCGATCCCGTATCTGATTCCGTTTTTTCTCTCTCTCCTACCTGAGCGTGAGGATGCCTGCATTAGTGTCATGCAGTGACTCTGGAGAGCGTGACACTGCAGCAGTGAAATGGGGGGGGGGGGGGGGGGGGTTTTTTTTTTCTGGGGGGGTGGTTGGACGCAATGAAAGAAAAAGTGAGGGCTCCAGGAGCAGTTGTGGAGTCATTGCCAAGGGGAGTATTTGATTATCAGGCATCGAAAAGGCTGACTTTCATGGACAGTTTTCCACTCTGTGCCCTCTCTGTTCCCCATTCATAAGGGCTGAAAGTTTCTTGGATGCGTTTTGCTCCTGAAATCAAATGTCTATTCTGGTGCCTGACCATCATTTTGATAGAGGGCCGAGGTTCTAACTGGCATGAAAGAACAGGCTGGTCTCTGTTTGTGTGTAAACACATGTACGAGTTTTTCAGAGTGTTTCCCTGCCTATTGGCCCGGCTGTTAAAAGTTTTTTTGTGCGGTGTTGACCTGCCTCATCCCTGCCATTAAGTGGACAGTGCATGTAACCTATTAGGTTAATCCCTGACACAGAAACAGAGCAGTGATGAAGGTCTCAGGTTTACACTCTGTGCCTCATACTGCTGCCCTCTTACAGTTACTCTGGGTTTATTTTGTAGGATGTTACTCATAACAACACCTGAAACCCCACCAGAGGATAATGTGTTTTTACAACCTCTATCCTCAACAAGCTGCAGCCTCTCCATGCTACATTTAAGTCTAAAAAGCTCCATTTGCTTTGATGTGGCACGAAAAAGCCCCAAGAATAACAGGATGACATTAACTCACCTGAAGCTGAGAACAAAGAGATTTGTTAACTCCTCTAGAGAGAAAGACATAAATGTGCTTTAGTCTTACTGAGAAGGGAGTGCGATAATATTTTAACATTAAAATATCACACTGACATATCACGTTGTTTTTTATCGGTTCTCGTTTGGATGTGGTTTGAGGTTTATAAAACACCAAGGCTAACAAATCCCTGGAATCTTTTTTCAGCTATGGCAGGCATCTCTCTTTCAAAAGGCAACGACTATTGCTATCTACAGTTAAGATGATAACATCAGTGGTGGCAAATCATATTACCTTTAATTATTTAACATGCTAGTAACTTACTAAAAGGCCAAAATAAAACTAGGCTTATGTGTAGTTTAGCCAAAACTCTACAAGCCAGAACTTATTCTGTGTGTTTGTGTGTTAGTGTGTTTTCACAGTGATAAGTCTTCTCTAGTGAAACAATCTCACTGATTTTTTTCTAGAAATCAGAATCTTCCAGTGAATCTCAAATATGCTTTATGTTTAACTGGAGTAAAATGTTAAAGCTAAAATTTATTTCACAAGGGATTTAAATGGATTTGAACGGATGCAGATAAGAAAAGCCGATGCTAGACTCAGATTTGATAAAATGTCATCAGACTCCACCCCTGAGGTAAAAATAAAGGTAAATAAAGGTATTAAAGTCATGTGCTCTTTACACATATATTTCTGTAACTGCACACATGCTGGTACACTAGAATCTAAATTCATTATGGCTCATATACAGTAAAACATGTTCAGCTGTGTAGAGAACAGCAAGAATTATTTTCCTCACCGTCCATAGGGCTGATGTAATCAGGCAGGTGCGCTGCAGCGGCCGCCGCCGCTGCTGCCGCTGCTGCCGCTGCTGCTGCGCCGCTCTGCATCAGCAGGTCACTGTAGGGGCTTCGCTGACTGGCACTGGCCATCAGGTGGTAGTACTCTGTGGGGTTGGCTCCTGGTGGAGGAGGGGGGAGACTGAACAGGGCACGGTCCTTTAAGTGTTCATGGGTCACTGAAGCAGAAAAGAGGAGATGAGGGAGAGGTTAGCTTTTTCTTCCTGAAATTGAAAACAGAGCTACTAAGCTTCTGTGTCTTCTTGTCCTATCAGCAGATGAGGTCTATCAAAATCATCATAATAATCCCCTGAAGTAGTGCTAAACACATTTTGACATGTCAAAGGGACAGAAAATACATTTAGATTTTATTCTCCTGTAGTGTTCACAGACATTGTTGACGTACCCTCTGACAGAACGACAGAAACAAAGACGAGAACAGAAAGGTTATGAGGAGGACTTAACAGGAGAAATGAGTGCCCTGCTTTTACAGACATTAAGATTTGTGCTTGCGTGCCCCAGGGCAGGAGGCTCCTGATAAAAGATGTCTGATGTCTTTGAGGCTTGCTGGGTTATGGGAAAATATCTCTAGGGAGTAAAGGAAGCAGAGGGGGAGAAGGAACAGGGCAGAGGGGGAGTGGGGTGGATGAGGCGGTTGCAGAAGGAAGAAATACCACATTCCTGCAGTTCTCTGGTGTTGTGTATACGTTTAGTTTGACAGGCTGAAGTCATACACAGAGTGCAGGTGCGCACACACACACACACACACACACACACTCTGAATGCTGAGGAAGCCTTAAATGCTGCTTGTGAAAAGGTAATATTGACATAAAATGTGTTAACACCTGCACCCAGTAAAGCCACATTTAAAAGTGTCAGAAACTATAAGAGTGAGAGATGGATTGGTTTTCCTCTTTCCTTCTTCTTACTGTGCCTGTGTCCCCCCTTTCCTCCATTTCCTGCTCTCACCCCCTCCCTTCACCAGCGGGTATGGGTGTGTGGAAGGACAAGGGTGTGGACCGACGGTGGTTTAATATGCATAGTGGTGGAAACAGGGAGGAAGTGGGGGCGATTATCACTGGGTGGGAGCCAAGTGGGATATTGGGGAAGCAGAACCGCAGCCTCCCCCACCCTCTGTGCACACAGGGCTGATACATTTAAGCACACATACAGTATAAGCCAAGAATCTGGATCCATCAGAACCTATTAGGCCATGGCTGTGGTAATGGTGCACAGGCAGTGTGTTTGTGCTGCAGCAGCAGAGAGCCGGGCATGTTCCTCTGGTTTCTCCATGGCTGCCAGATCACGTTACCACCACCGCAGAGTAGCATTTTGTGTCTCTGTGTTTGTGACCTTAGTCATGAACACAAAGGAATGAGAGGAAGCAGCTACACTCCCACTGGTCCCAGTAAAACCTGACAGAAAGTTACACTGGTAAGTGCAAGGACGTTCTCAAAACACTACTTGTAGTTTTATAAATTCATTCAGTCTCTATATAATAAACATTGAACAGTTTATAGGAGAAGTAAACTGAGAGGTAAATTAAATTCACAATGAGGGGTGGTGTCAATGTTTTTAGTTTTTAGTTTTGCAGGTATAGGACAACACATTTCAGTCTGTAGGAAATATGAACATCTGAGCCAAATTTCCTGTTAATCCATCCAATATTAGTCAAGACATTTCAGTCAAAACCACAAACGTCAACCTCGTGGTAGCACAGTCGGGGTATAACTAGAGGCAGTAGGATTCACCCTCAGTCCAGACACCAAATATTGGGGCAGTTACACCTATTTTGTTCTTCAGGCTCTATGCTTCATGACATTCACTCTGAATGTTTAGGATCGTTGTCCTGTTGAATGATGAAACGTTGTCCAGTGGGTTTTGATGCATTTGGCTGAATCTGAGCACATTCATCCTGTTGCCTCCATTGGTAGTAAAATCATCAATAAATACCAGTGTGCCACTTCCGCCAGGTATTTGTTGATGATTTTACCACCAATAGGCTGGCTGAATGATGTCGATCAACCAAATCCATGCGGACAACGTTCATCGTCGGCGAGACGGCGATCTAAGCATTCGGTATCATGAAGCATGAAAGAAGCAAACAAACCTTCAACTGCCCAATGTTGACAATGGGCGGTGAATCACTCGAACCGACTGTCGGAATGACTGGGCCCAATGTTTAACTAATGTCTTGACTAACGTGGATGGATTAACAGAAATTTAATCAATGTTCTTCTACAGACAATGATCTATAAAACTAAAACTGAGAACATTGGCCGCCCTGTGTGATTTGATTGCCTCAGTTTAACTGCTCACAAACTGGTCGTGTTGTTATGTGGGACTGGACAGTTGTGAAGACACAGGCCGGTGAACGTCATGGCAGTGTGACTTTCTTGATGGGGTGGACGGTGTGTTTTCTTTCCTCGTTCGCTTTGATTTCGGGCTGGATACCAGGCACAGGTTTTCAAAATCGCTGCTCTGCGTTGGTGCGGTGAGGGTGCCCGGCTGGCGCTGCAGCCTGTCTTTTACCGGCAGGTTGCGATCGGATCAGTTGCTGACGCTGCTGTCGGTGGTGGCCGTCAGCGTCGTACTGTTGATATGCGCGGAGGTGGGGCTGCGGTTCTGCTCACAATCGCTGACCCGGTGAATGATGCGCCCCGCTCGCCCTCGTTTCTGCGCTGATGAGCCGCCGTCGTCACGCCGCTATCGCTCACGCAACCGCTGGTGGAGGGGAGGGCGGAGGCGGAGGAAAGAGGGTTTGGGCAGGAAAATAATCCATCTCACTCTTATGGTTCTGAGCACTTTAAATGACACTGGTGCGGAGTGTGTACATTTTGTATCGTACCGCGGCGACGTTTCAGGCCATCGACGTTCGGTGACGATGTTCAGTGACGACGGTGGCATGCGCTCGTGTGACGACGTCATGAACGTGTGCGGCACCAGTTGCGGCGGACGTGTTCTTCTCCTCTGTGTTCATTTGTGCATAAAGCTGCTTTATGCTGGGATGTTCATGGCGGCGGGCCTCAACGTCGGTGATCTTTGCTGGAATCTTGATCTGTAAAGCGAGACATTCTCCGCAATTGAAGTCACTCATGTTTGCTGCGTTGTAGATCTTCTGCTGGTCGTTCGTCGGGAGGGTCGTCGGCTGATGACAATGAGGGCTGCAGAGATAGATGGCACTGGTCGCTGACATCATGTTTGCTTTCGGGGATATGATGATTTTGATCGTCGCTGACCGGACGGAAGACACGGAAGCAATCTGTTTCGGTTCGGGAAGAAAAAGTGACCTCCTCTCACTGCTTCGGTGATTATGAGGACCGTGCCTCGATCCTCCTCCGCAGGCCCGCAGGCTGCTACCACCTGATGGCCGGTCTCGATCGTTCTGCTGATACGAAACCTTTGTGGGCTGTTATTT
>BRZM01000727.1:128278-155674 GCA_033238685.1 Lates japonicus | reverse complement strand
TAAATTCAAGATGAAACTGAAACATTTACACAAGATTCCTCTAAATTATCAATCATTAACTTGAGAGAAAGAGTAGGATAACTGTCATTGAACATACAGACACTACGCTATGTATCCAGAAAGGTTGAGGCCTGATTACTGACTGCTGTCTGAATACACAGATTTTACAGTAACAGGTTAGGGGCTATCCCACCACCTGTTACATGCTACATCTTAGGGCTGCACGATTAATCGTATTAAAATTGAGATCTCGATTCAAGAGCGCTATGCGACCTCATTTCTAAAGGACAACGATTCTGCTGCGTTTTCATCAGGGACACCTGCTGCATCAAAATGAACGCTCCTATCTCCCTCAGCCAATGACAATGTGTCATTACACCATGTGATTCAGAGCAGCAGTTTTCTCTTTTTCAGCTCTTTCTCTCTCTCTCCCTGTCGGATCAACCAGGTATTCTGCAACTTCATAATATTTCAGCAGTAGCAGTAATATTCCTGCGGCGGGCCGCTGCTTCAAAATGTATATAGTGAAAACACTGCAGACAGACTCTGTCAGGCGGTTTTAACTCAGGTAGAACTCACCTGACACTGGAGCAGAGAGAAACACAGCGAGTCACACTGTCTGCATCGCACTCCATTTTCATTAAGTAACTCTAAAGTTAGTTTTGTGGTTTGGTCATTTTAAGACAATCTGGTTGTAAAGTTTACAGCCTGTCGCTCTGTTGTGACTGAATTGTGAGGCAGCTAAAAAAAAAAAGAAAAAAAAAAAGAGTAACGACTCGTCCACTGACATTCTGTGAGTCAGATCAGGGTACTCACGATTAATGTATCCAATAGTCGACATTTAGGGGGCAGCCTTAAAACCTTATACAGTTTATTACCATACCTGACAAGCTCCCATAGACTCAAGGAAATTACAGACTCGATCAACTACCACTTAGCCAAACATTCAATTCAATTCAATTCAATTTGATTTATATAGCACCAAATCACAACAGAAGTTATCTCAAGGCACTTTTCATGTGGAGCAGGTCTAGACCATACTCTTTAAAATATGGCCTGTTATCAGGCACTATTATATCTTCTGTTCCGCTTCCTCGTGTATTGGGTAAATGAGTGCAAAAAACATGTTGAAAAAAAATCATGAGAGAGAATCGTGATCTCAATTCTAAGCAAAAAAAATCGGGATTCTCATTTTTTGTGCAGCCCTACTATGTTACTTCGGTATTAAGGAAACAAACTCACAGTGAGTTTCTCCATAATTGCTCCTTTTCCCTGGAACGGTTGTCCTTCCCACGTAAGGCATGAGGTATCAATCTGTGAGGCGAAAACAGAGACTGTTTATTACCACATTAATTCATGACAATGTTTTGTACTTCTTCAAAGTTACACTGTGGATAAAAAAAGGCGTTATGTTCAGGCAGTATGCCTGTTTGACTCAGTATCTCTATACACTGTTTGCTTTGGGTTATGATAGAATCTTTGACTACAACTAATGATTATTCTCATTAATCTGCTGGCTAGAACCAGAGAATAATTGGTATTATAGCTTAAAAAATTACTGACACGATTAATTGACCATCAAAGCATGATTGCATTATTGTTGATCAACTGATTAAAAGACGAATTGTTTCAACCCTAAATGCTTTTGGTGCTGCTGTATAGTGTTGTTTATAATTAAAGCCAGGTTATTATGCATGCCACTGATAACAAAAGCACTAATTTTGTGAAAAACATCTCTAATCACATATTTGGTTGTGTATGCAATACATGGTACTGATAATCAATAATCTATGTTAAAATATTTTAACCAACAATGTAGGAGATGAAAGACATTGTGTAATAGCCAGGAAAATGTGGTGCCATCAAGGTGTGACACTGTGTGATTGATGACTGCTGCACAAAAAAGGAACACTGGAGACATCCACCATGTTGTCAGCATTCTAGGTTAGCTAGTTATCCTCTAATTTGCACAGACTCAGACCTGGATCAGAAAACATTAGGTTTAATGAAGGGTGGCTAACCTGCTCTGGAGCAAGTTAACTTCAGATCAGATCAAAACCTGCCAGCAGTCACTATCCAGTTAGATCACTGGAAAAACTGAGTCATCGTTCCTACAAGATCCCAAAAGGGACAAAAGAGTTTGTAATAAACGAGACAAATAATAAGAGCGGTAAATATTTTTACAGATCAGTTAAATCATTTTGCTGCCCCAGTCTTCCATGTGTCCACTCTGTTTTTAAAACAAATGGAGGGAGAGTAGACAACAATATACGACCACATAATGACAATTGGTACTGCATTTTAATTGCATAAAGATTCTTCAAATTTTCTATGATTATAAATGCAACATGTCATTGAGACAGATCTTAACAGGCATTTACTACTTTTCTGCCACCTCAATCTCCGCTTCGCCAGCTCAAATAGTCACACATTTCTTTTAAAAAAAAGTTATTTTCATGTGCATTACATATAATAGCTTGTTCATCATCAGGAAAAAATATTCCTGCACTTTTCTGGCTTTCCTCTAACATATGTATATGCGTATGTATGTAATTTCTAGTGTTTGCACAACCTGAATATCAGTTTTTCCGTAACCAAATTTGTGCGGATCTCGCTGTTTTGTCCCTGATTAGTCAATTTAACAACTTTATTCACGGGCATGACAGTATTGTTCGTAATAAACAACTACACCTCTTTCACATGAAAGCACTTGTAGCTGGAGAGGAAAACAGTTCATGGAGCCTCTAGATAACCTACTTCTTCACACAGGTTATCCAGAGTGGACTATGTTCAGGTAAACCAGGTAACTCCAAGAGAGCCAGATTAAGTTGAACTCACTTTATGATACACCTGGACTCATTGCATCACCTTAAATAAAACATACAATTTGTGCCAGTATGTTTATATTTCCCAGTCTTTACAGCCATTTTCTGTTGGCTACAGCCCTGTGTTGACTATCTGCTGAACACCAACAGATGGTTGCAGATGGATGCAGACAAAGTAATTTTGAGTGACAACATTACTTTTGTTTCTATTTAATCCACAAGTCAAATAGTTATATATAAAGATTTATTTAATTTTTGACCATTATAGACCATTAACATGGCCTACTCTTCATTAATGAAACTAATGAAAAAAAAAAAACTTAATTCAGTGTGGCCCATCCCTGTAGTAAAACATCTAACTGAACGAAAGCATTCTGTCATACTCACATATATGCATCCAAGTTGTGATCTATCAGAGTCAAACAGCTGGTAGTAGTGCTGCACGAAGCTGGCTCCTATCTGCTCCCATTACGCTTGTCCCCCATCCTGAATCAATTGCAACACACTCTGGGAAGATGGAGACAGGAGGGGAGCAGGGTAGAGAGAGGTGGAGCCTGAAAATATTAGCATTATAAGTGTGATCATATGTTACAGCCTTCCAGTCACCAGATCTCAACCCATCTGAATGACTATTTAAAATAAACAGACTAATGGAAAAGATACTACCCGTATCACAAAAGATTTCAAAACATTATTAAAATCACTTTCGTTCACTCATTGCAGGTAAAATTTCATTACCTCTCTTAAAGTTGGACCACAATCTAAAAAACAACAAAACAAAACATGGACAGATCAAAACGCCACCACCACACGCTGAAAAATAAGACCACTTGAATAAAATGGCTCAGGCGTGTTTTGCTGAGCGCGCCGTAAAACGCTCTCTCTGCTTGCGACAGTGATGCACAAGTCATGTGCTTCCTATTACAATGACACTGCTGTTACTGAACAATTCGAGAGCTCTGAAAATAGCTGTGAAGTCAAACAATATTCAGTAAATACCCACGTGAGACATATAATTAGGTCGCCCGCGTAAATATAGTTACAGCTAGAGACAAAGCGTATTTAGCAACGCTTAAAAGCCTATTTGTGGCTAGTTAACGCTAGTTAATCCGCTTATGAGCTGTCTTGTTTGTTAACGGTAACTCAGCTCGCGCTGGCAAAGACAGTTCATATACCAGCATGCTCCCCGCCAGCTAACGTTAGGTGTCTGATAAATTATATATTCAAGCGCCAGCTAACTGGCTGGCTGGCGTTGGCCTTTTCACTTGTTGGTTAAAAATACCCGTCTTCCCTCTAACTGTTAAAGCCTCCGGCCCGCGCGCATCACGCCTGGAAACCCTGGGCAGCTACTCATATAGAAAACCAATGCGTGCCCAACGTTGGCTCTGAAACGGACAGGAGCAGCCAATTTAACTACTATATTTGCTTTACACTTGTGCCAATGTCAGACTAAACTAGCGCTTTTGTTTTCGCAGAACGTTTCCATTCACCAATCTTTGAACAGGGTTTCAAAAATCGGTAATAAAACTACCGTAAACCAGTTGAGGCCGGCTTCACGGTCTCACAGTGCACGTCTGCCTTCTGCGAGAGCACGTACCGGCGTCGTAACCGGCTCGGTGGATTGTGGGACTTGTGGAAAAGCTATGGTCAACAATTTGCGTTCATTAATGTATTTTGGGTTGTTCTGAACGTCAGTACAATTCTTTTCGGGAAAAACTATTATTATTATTACTATTATTGACCATTCATTCATTACCCCAACCACTAATTTTCTATGTTAAAATAAGACAGGCTTGCTACCAACCAGGTTAAGCAATACACGTAAACCTGAGTATTGTTGTGGTCGCCAATAACCATTGACCAAAACACCAAACCTCTCTTCTGCCTCTATTACCAGCCATCCAGCTGGGGTGCTGACAACACGAGAGTGTCATCCCTCAGTATGTGGGGTCCAGATGAGTTATGTTCCCACACACTGAGTGGAGGAGGGAGACAACCTGATAGATTGTACTTTCAAGCCAGTTATGAAACTGTTGAGGATTACTGTCAGATTCAGCGGAGTTGCACTGCAACATTTAGTACTCCTCATTGAATAGGACTTGCCAACCTACCCACTGGGAGGTTGGTACTTCTTCCTGGTGTTCTTCCCAATAATTAATCCATAGTTTAAGTTCCAGTCCATAAAGCAGCTGCTTCTTTCGCGGATGTCCTGCACTGAAAACAATGCTCGCCAGAGATGTTAACCAGCTCCAATGATTCCTTTTCTTTAAACCTGCTTTCACAGCATTCTGCCTTGAGTTCTCTCTTTCGGGATTAATTTGTACTATTTCCATTTTATAAATTGGGGCAATTCTTGATCATAAGACTTGAGAAACACCTCTTATCAGCAAAGTACCCACACCCTTAATCTCATTTCACCAACTGCAACCAAGTTGGATAACTCCTCATTCTAATTAGCTTTTGATTTAACTCTAGCAATTTAACATTTGAATAGTGAGCAGTTTGCAGTTCAGTGTGCTCTTCAGAGTCTCAATTGACTCACTAGTGTTGTTGAAGACCTTGTTTTACGGCAAATATTTCTAAAGAATCAGAATTTATTTAAGTGGTTTAACCACTTTCTTCACTTGCAAAGGCAAACTGTCAGAAAGAAAACTTACTAAAAATTCATATTAACCATTCTCTCCCAAACCATCATTTCAGTCAGGAGAAGTTTTATTATAGCTGTCACGCGCTGGTATGTTCCCGCCATAGACATGCATTCATTTATTTTGAGGAAGGCAGTTTGTGTGTGTTTCACACCAGTGCAGGTGCATTTTTTGAGGTGATGGTACTCCAGGTCTGAGGTGACACAGCTCTGCCTGCCATCCCCCTCAGCATCTGATAACGAGTGGTATCATGTTACCCTGTGTTTTCGTCCCGTGTTGTGTCCTTTTCCATCTTGTAAAGTTGTGCTGAACTTTTTGGGGATTATTTAATAGTTTTTATTTCAGCCACACCTAGAGCCGACTTGTTACCCTGTGCCAGTTCCCCAATCCTCAGTTTTACCCAGACCTGGGCTTTCTACACACCAACTCACCTCAATAACACACGGGCATAGTCGTCTTTTCTGCAACCATGTGGATTCATCATGTAATGCCCAGGATCACCTGGGTAGTTCAAGGCATCAGTGTCAAGGTGTTGGTATAGATGCCATCCTCACCCGCCACCCAGCCTCACTCCCATCTGACAAGGGAAATGCACAGTGAGGATTCTTCTTGACCCTCCAGTGCCTTACCATCCAGCCCCCATGCTTCAGGACAAGTCTCGAGCAGGATGAGTGGACCCTACCTGGTGGACTGGACTTTGACTACCCCACTGCAGTTACAGGTCATTGTGGCTGAAGACACCACGCCTGACACTGTAGCTGGGGCAGCACTGGAGCCCCCAGGGCATAGTGCGTTGGCCCCCTCTTCCTTCACTCTGTACACCTCGACTTCTGTAACAACTCGGAGCTGGCCACATACAGAAGTACCCTGGCTGACACAGCCAATGCTAAGCATCAGGGGACAACAGAGGAGCATCGGAGACTGGTGGGGGACTTTGCTGCATGGTGCCACATCAACCACCTACAGCTTCAACACCTCTAAGACAAAGGAGCTGGTCATTGACTTTGGGAGGAACCAGACCAAGACCGCGACCTCAGTCCTTTAGAGGGGAGCTGGAGGTGGAGGCTGTGGGACTCATGTGCCTCAGGCTGTGGCTGATAATAAACTGACTGGACAACACACGCCCAGCCACCTGTATGGGAAGACACAGCAGGCTGTACTTCCCAGGAGACCGCGGTCTTTTTCAACATCTGCAGCAAACTGCTGTGGATGTTTCATCAGTCTGTGGTAAATAAAGCCCCTTTACACTGTGGTGTGCTGGGGCAGCATATCCAAGAAGGACACATCCAGACTGATAAACTGATCAGTGGGGCGGCTCTGTGGTCGGGTTTGAAGTTGACCCCCAGACGGTGGCAGATGAGACACTGGACAAACTGCTGGATATTATGGACAATGCCGTACACCTCTGCACACCGGGCTATCAGTACAACCAGAGGGAGCCTGTTCGTGAAAGACCGTTCTTCCCAAGTGTAGGACCAATAGGCTTAAGAACTCTCGAACCATCATGCCACTCACACCTCTATAACTCCTTACTTGGGGGAGGAGAGATAGGGTACAGAGGGACAAAGGGAAGGTGGTAGCCAATTTCACTGTGTAATAACTCATTCATTCACACACAGACCTCGGACACTTCTTCTTAAAATAAATTCTATCCAATCGCCACAGTGCAAGAATTTAATTAACCACAGGCCATATACAGTTCTTCATATTTATCTTATTTCCCATCCTTATTTTTATTCTCTATCTATATTCTGTATATTTAGCTAAGAGTTTACTGTTTGTTTTTTTTTTTGTTATCCCATTGGAGAGTTTACTGTGCATTTTTTTATCCTATTAAGAGTTTACTGTTTATTGTTTATTTTTTTATCCTATTTTTATGCGTTCTATTTAAGTAGCAGTTGTTGTTGTCATTTGCAAATCAACCTGTGTGCTGCTTCTTTATAAGCTGCTGGAAATTTAATTTCCTTGAGGGAGTCATCCCAGCGATCAACAAAGTCAAGTCTAAGTCATTTTGATGTGCTGGAAGAGTCCCAGATGGCAGTCTAAAAACTGACTTTGTGCTACCGTGAAGAAAATCTTTCTGTGAAATGTTACTAGGTGCTACGCTGGCAGATTCCGAGCAACTTTAAGACAAAAGTACAAATTCATCTGCACTGGTATCTGTGTTTTCAAGATGTGGGTACGTACAAGCACAAATGCTACTCAAGTAATTATGCTTCACACACATTTTTTTCCTGTCAAGGATGTTTAGTGTAGGCTGTTACGCTTCACAGGGTTTCCATAAAACTAAGTACATGTTAAGAGGAATATACAGTATGGGGACTTATGTCAGCAACCCAATATAAAACATATAATTCAAATACTGTCTATGTAGGAACAAATCTTTGTTAGGGGCTTCTGTCCATGTTAAGGCATAATCATATAGAGTATTTTCAGTCTTCAATTCTGTGTTCTCACTTCTAGAGAACCAAAGTTACTAGATTTGTTTGAGAATCAGGCTCTCCAGTGATTCCAGTGTCTCAATCCGACCCTCGTTAAAGCATTATGCCTGGTCAGACAGTGCTCATCAGAGGCAAAGATCCAACCCAGTTACAACATCCAACCCAGTTGCTCTCTTGCATAAAGTTCTGGGAGGGTCTTCAGGGTTACCATCAGGAAATAGCCACATTGAAGCTTGCAATTGGTAAAGAAGTGTTCAAAGTTAACAGTGCATTGAGAGAGAGTAAAGCATGACACACACAAACAGTCTGGAACGAATGTATAGCTAAAATAAAATTTCTGAAAAGTGATAAGTATATTTAAACTCAAGGTTTGTCAGTTTGTCTGTGATTACTACTACATATACTTACTGCAACACAAAGGTAAACAACGCGAGTTGCAGAAGTTAGATATTCTGTTCACAAATATTAATTGAGTTTAGTTTAGACACCTACTCCACCTTCAGGCTCTAGTGTTTTGTGTTATGAAAATTGATCATTTAGTGAGTTTCAAATGATCATACTAGTGTTGAAGGTACAGCTGAGATGAAAGTGTGGTCCAACTTGACAAAACTGTCCTTCGCGGCGCTGCTCGAGGATCCAGCTACTTGATAACAGTAAAATCTGGCTAAATTTAGCTAATTTACTGATGTGGAGTAACAATGAGCAAGTGCTACAGAAATCATTCCAAATTACCCGACAAATGTTTCAACTTTTCTGTCATCTGGGCAGCACAGTTTTCCTACACCAGAAAACAGACTGGAGATAAGTTGAAGCTCAGAAATGTAGCTAGTTAACACTTTAGATAATTAGACAGTTTTCCAAATTATTGAAGAAGGGTTTCAACATTACGAACCGAACACAAGTTGACGGAAAATTGCTGATGCTCAATTTGTGCTTTAATGCGAATGGGATGCCTGTCGGGCAGGTAGCAAAAAATGCTATTAAGCTAACTTCACTTCTGTAAAGCAGCCGCAGTTAAACCAATAGAGGGCATGCATGGACGACACAGCACATGGTGTCACTGCGTTATGCCCACTGAGTGGCAGAAAGACCGGTGGTGCCGCCACCGGGCAAATATTTTTAAAACCATCCATGGGAAGAGTTGCCAGCAATCCATTGTACAAACGTGATTTGCAAAGGAGTCGTGAACTATCTTTCACAGGCACTGGCAATAAAACCTGATTATACAGTTATGCTGTGCTTCGTTAAAATCATACCTAATCTCTACATACTGTGGCTGGCTAACGTTACTCAATAAAGCTCTTAACATCAGCATCTTTCATTTAGCCATATTCATCATAACTGACACGCTTTTTGTCTTCATTTGTGAAAAGCTTCAATGAACCGCGCTCTATATGATTTGTCAGCTAACTTAACTGATGTACCCAACAGTCACTTTAAAAAATACTCAAATATTAAATACTTAGTAAAAGTAAAGATATCGTAAGCAATTATACATATATTTACTTGTGTCAATACACCTCTATTGTAAACTGACTTTATCAGCTGATTATCTGCTATTATTTAGTTTTGGTTTGTGCTTATATCTAATGGCTGATTAAATAAAGTACTCTTGAAATGTGCTAATCTGATCTGATTCATATAGAAAATCCCGCCTTTTGGCACGACCAAGCGGTCAAGGCTTCTGCACGCCTTCAAGCTTTGCACCGTGTATTTTCCCGGCGTTGAAATATCATCATAAATGTCAGGATACCCGCTTCCCGGCCACATGTAAATGTCCGTGGACCGGTTGATTTTGGTGCCTGTACGGATCACCGTCGTTCAATTGTCCTTAATTTGCCCTGATAATCCACGGCCCGGTTTCGCTGTGTTCACCGCCACATTTCGCCATGTTGAGGGAGGCTTTATTTGCCACCAGTCCGACGAAGAGGGGCTGTCCTGGGAAAGTGACGTAATACCTTCATTCACGTTCGGGTTGGTATCGATTTAGCTAGCTAGCTTTTCATTAGCTCCTGCAGTCAACCAGCACCGTCACCGCTGCCATTCCCGGTCCAACTTGGTCGGTGCTGTTTCCGGGACGGTCAAGGCTTGAGGATGTCCTGGAGATGCTGAGTCGCACCCTCAGTATCTATAGCAGGAATTGGGACTGCTGGACGGGAAATGGGAGACTAGATTAATTTAGGGGAGAAAATAATTTGCTGCGTGATGCGATGCTGTCAGTATTCTCTGTTCACCCCAGAGCAACCGTCTAAACTTCCGTTATGTTCGCCATGTTCCGAGTTGTCGATGTGTGAGATCATTGGTCTTCACCTCAAATTGGATGAGGATCACACAATGTAATAATCACACGCAGAAGGCATCATATCGCCCCTCCGCAGCCAGTAATATGGATTCTTAGACATTAAACTTCGTATTCGATACTTTTGTGTTGTTCGAGTTTCTCCTTTTATGATCTTTTATCGTTTCCGGTTCTTGGTAACTTTTTTAGCAGCTTCACAACTTAAGCAACTCCTATGTTCCCACCAGTCCATCTGACAGACACGCACTCTTTGTTTGAATAAGACAAAATCTCTCTGAGTCGTCAGACCAAACCTTCATGTCCCATTCATTAAAGCCAACAAGACAGGAGTTAAAAACAACTAACTGAAAATGGCAAGTATTAAATAAATATGACATTTTGACGCTTGGACACAGAAAGGCTCCTCTCTCAGGCCCCCTCGTGGTACGAAATTTTGACCTTTCATCAAGTGTGCCTGTCTTTGTAGTAGTTTCCTCACAAATTCAATACTAATCTAGCCCCTTGCACCAGTGATCCTTGACAGAAATATTAGAACATTTTACTTAATCTGAAGAACTTTTTTAAACTGAGTTTTTATGACATTACGTCATTGTTTATTTAATTCCTCAGTTTCTAGTTTCGTTTTAGTTCCTCGGTACATTAGTTATTATGAAACACCAAAAACCTAAACAGTATTCGGATGGCTCACTTCAGACTCTATATATGCACTTAGTTGTCAGTTCATTAAATACACCTAAAACTTATGTAGAACTGAAATTGTGTCTGTTGTTCAACCTAGCTTCATTGCTTTGAACGGGGTGGACTAAATATTAGGAACACCTGTTTTTGACTCGTTATTACTCATGAGTGTGTCAGGTGACTGGCTCCTTCTTCCAGACTTGCCCTAGTCTGGTGTCCTCTGCACAAGGACTCCTAAACTGTATAACAAATGTAACTGATGCAATCATCACAAGGATGTCATTACACAAATGAGTCAGCAAAATAATGCTGTACCTTATGAGGAATGTTCAATGAAGAGATGATCTGTTGTTTCAACACAATTCATACTGATGCTTACAGTGTGAAACATTTCTGCTCCATACAGTAACGTCTTTGACTTGTCATATAGTCTGTAGCAGTACCTTTGTGGTACTACTTTGGTTGTACTCTCAGTTAATCTAATACTCATAAATGAACATATACTACCAAAATACAGTAAATTGGCAATGGGATAGAAGATTAACAGTGGAAACATTTCAAAGTCACTAAAATATCTGGTTACAGCTGTGGCTTTCTGGGGATCTAATGAACTATTTTTTTCTCTCCCAATTCTTCAACTCATAGTATCTGTTGATACAGAGCACCCCCACCCCATTTAAAAGCTGAATACCTTTTTAAGTATGGTAACACAAAGCAAGGGATTGTTGTGACATTAAAAACTGAGTCTGCAGCCCTGTGACTTATATGAATGTAAATAGTAAAACACAAACACATTAAACTGTATTTAATGTGGACTGATCACACCCAGCTGATAACCAATTCACTTTTAATAAGATCAGTCACAGTCCAATACCTATCCAGTGGATCTACTGCTAACACGTGTTTGTTTTTTCAATCAACTAGATCACAATAAATGTTGATCCTCTGTAGCTGACCTTCTGTAGTATGGTCACCCAAACTAAAAAATGAAAAAATGAAGGACTGGGAAACAATTAGCCACAGCAAATCATATGGAGAGACAAAGCCACACCTTTAAGAAAAAGTCCAGGTTTTATTGTGTATCGTGGCTGTAGTCCATGTTAACTGCCAGATGTGTGAGAAAGACAGACTGAAACTTAGAGAGAGATAGAGAGAGGGAGAGAGAGAGAGAGAATATGCAAAATCAGGCTCAATCACACAGCAAGGACACAACTCTGTGTCCTCCATGATTCTTTGGCTTGCGAGAGCAAAACCTGGCATGAGAATGAATCATGGCAAAGTTAACAATTTTGCAAAAGAAGCTAAACTCAGTTAAACACACTAAGGCAAGCTAAAGTTAACACACAAGTGGCATCTAAAAACAAATTACAACACAAGAAGTCGGAACTGAAGAGGCCAACTCTGGACCTGAACATGGATCTACAAACCAGTCAACAACAGTGCTAACAGAACTGAATTGACCGCAGTGGAGTCAACAGTAGAGTAGAATAGGTTAGAATAGAGTAAAGAAGGGTGGAGAGCAGAGCAGAGTATGGGTTAATGGCGTCGGTCAACTGTTTGTCTTTCAGGTGGCTTGAGTGTAGATATTGTAATGAGGGGTTCCCAGCGTCATGCAGATCAGCGGAGTGGCAGACAGGGGCGTCTGATTGGTCGGCCGGCTCTCAGCAAAGAAACACATCGCAATTCTACTGGCTGGGGTGGTCTGGAAACCCACCCACCTGGATGAGGTTCAGTGATTGACATCTAGAATATGGTGTTTGCTTGTTTGTCAAACAGGAATAAATGAGACAGCAGGAGGGAGGAATGAGTGTTCTCTCTTCTCTCCATCCTCAAATCTTCGCTCCCCTCCCTCCATACTTTTCACACAGTGCCCTTCACTATGGCCGCCCCTGCCCACCAGAATGGGGTGGGGGGTTAGCCGAAATTGTGAATGGCCAGCCTGAACATGTCATTGGTGCACACCCATGAATCATTAATGTTCTTGAGGATGAAACTCTGATGGAAACCCATGATGGGGTCATCGTCTGCCTGCAGACACACACAAACAGAAGAGGTTCAGGACAAAGAACACACTGGATATACTGGCTAAAGCACCAATCACATGGACACTTCCAGAACCTAAAGTTTTTCTGAGCAGTTTTTATCTGACTCAGTAAGAGTCAGTAATTAACTGCTCTGTAATTTAGTCTATTTATTTATAGATTCATATATTAATTTGTACACTTGGTCCACTGCAGTTTCAAGTCATGTTGCTGCATGTAACTGTTTCCTGTACACTCAAGTTGTATTAGGTACACCTACCTCAAACTAATGCAGTCTGAAACAGTCCTACACTCAATCCTCCCTTACTGAAGGTTATTTGTTTAAACTATTAGTAATTTTAGAGGATGTCATTTGTAGTGCTGTTGCACTGTATTGCATCATACAGAGGTGTTTCTGTTAGCAGTTCTAACACAACTTAACATTATAACAATCATGAAAGTAAGAAAGTAAATAGATAACAAAAGTTTAATAAACAGGTGAATGAGTATGTATTTGTGGAGTTTTTCTAATAGCAAGAAAATTACCACTCTGGTGTTGTACAAGGCATTCACAGGTTTTTCCCTTGCCACCGTCGCCTAGAGCTTTCTCATGGTGGGAACTGTTGCTTCTCTCTTTGCAAATATAATAATATAAAGAGTACAGTCTTCACCTGCTCTATATGAAAAGTGCCTTGAGATAACTTTTGTTGTGATTCAGCACTATATAAATAAAACTGACTTGATGGACATTATTTCAGATGTGTTGAAGAGTCAGAAGCACTACAATGAAAGGTGCTTTTCTGGGCATGTTAAGCACCTGAGCTTATTTATATATCTGGAATACTTTTTCTTTATTATATGCATTGACGCTGAACATTTCATAACCGTACAAAATGTGGCTTAGTCATAGATTTTAATTTGAAATGAAAGAACAGTAATTAGATACTAATAAGGTTATTTGATAGTATGGTGCCAGAAAGTATTTGAAACAAAGGTACATGAAAAACCTTATATATTTCAGGAGTTATTGTGTGATGATTTGGCTGTAGAACAGCTGACTGAATATGGTGTGAATGATAATGCTACTTACTTTTAGCTGTCCTACAACCATACTCAAGATGCAGCTGTCTGGAGTTGGCTGGTGGTCTTGCGCTGTTATACTATGCGCTATTTTTGTGAAGGGGAGACTCTGGCAGACACACACAGGAAAAATACATAAGAGGAAGATTAACAGGCATATCAGACATGGAGAGAACATAAATTCAAGATGAAACTGAAACATTTACACAAGATTCCTCTAAATTATCAATCATTAACTTGAGAGAAAGAGTAGGATAACTGTCACTGAACATACACACACTTGTGCTATGTTTCCAGAGAGATTGAGGCCTGATTACTGACTGCTGTCTGAATACACAGATTTTACAGTAACAGGTTAGGGGCTATCCCACCACCTGTTACATGCTACATCTTAGGGCTGCACGATTAATCGTATTAAAATTGAGATCTCGATTCAAGAGCGCTACGCGACCTCATTTCTAAAGGACAACGATTCTGCTGTGTTTTCATCAGGGATACCTGCTGCATCAAAATGAACGCTCCTATCTCCCTCAGCCAATGACAATGTGTCATTAGACCACGTGATTCAGAGCAGCAGAAACTCAAATAAACCCAGTGAGAGCGAGGGAGTGTGACAGTGCAAAGCCAGGCGTTGTGTTAGGACAAATGAAAACTGCTAAATGAATCCAGAGGAAAACCCCGCTGATGGCACTGTGCTTGTGCTGAAAAAAGATTAGCTAGTTAATTCTACTGTTTTCTCTTTTTCAGCTCTTTCTCTCTCTCTCCCTGTCAGATCAACCAGGTATTCTGCAACTTCATAATATTTCAGCAGTAGCAGTAATATTCCTGCGGTGGGCCGCCACTACAAAATGTATATAGTGAAAACACTGCAGACAGACTCTGTCAGCCAGTTTTAACTCAGGTAGAACTCACCTGACTCTGGAGCGGAGAGAAACACAGCGAGTCACACTGTCTGCATCGCACTCCATTTTCATTGAGTAACTCTAAAGTTAGTTTTGTGGTTTGGTCATTTTAAGATGATCTGGTTGTAATGTTTACAGCCTGTCACGCTGTTGCTCCTGCAGTGCTCTGTGAGTGAATTGTGAGGCAGCTTAAAAAAAAAAGAGTAACGACTCGTCCACTGACATTCTGTGAGTCAGATCAGGGTACTCATGATTAATGTATCCAATAGTCGACATTTAGGGGGCAGCCTTAAAACCTTATACAGTTTATTACCATACCTGACAAGCTCCCATAGACTCAAGGAAATTACAGACTCGATCAACTACCACTTAGCCAAACATTCAATTCAATTCAATTCAATTTGATTTATATAGCACCAAATCACAACAGAAGTTATCTCAAGGCACTTTTCATATGGAGCAGGTCTAGACCATACTCTTTAAAATATGGCCTGTTCTATATCAGGCACTATTATATCTTCTGTTCCGCTTCCTCGTGTATTGGGTAAATGAGTGCAAAAAACATGTTGGAAAAAAATCATGAGAGAGAATCGTGATCTCAATTCTAAGCAAAAAAAAATCGGGATTCTCATTTTTTGTGCAGCCCTACTACATGTTACTTCGGTATTAAGGAAACAAACTCACAGTGAGTTTCTCCATAATTGCTCCTTTTCCCTGGAACGGTTGTCCTTCCCACGTAAGGCATGAGGCACCAATCTGTGGGGCAAAAACAGAGACTGTTTATTACCACATTAATTCATGACAATGTTTTGTACTTCTTCAAAGTTACACTGTGGATAAAAAAAGGCGTTATGTTCAGGCAGTATGCCTGTTTGACTCAGTATCTCTATACACTGTTTGCTTTGGGTTATGATAGAATCTTTGACTACAACTAATGATTATTCTCATTAATCTGCTGGCTAGAACCAGAGAATAATTGGTATTATAGCTTAAAAAATTACTGACACGATTAATTGACCATCAAAACATGATTGCATTATTGTTGATCAACTGATTAAAAGACGAATTGTTTCGACCCTAAATGCCTTTGGTGCTGCTGGATCATGTTGTTTATAATTAAAGCCAGGTTCTTATGCATGCCACTGATAAGAAAAGCACTAATTTTGTGAAAAACATCTCTTGGAATTTTTCAAATCACATATTTGATTGTGTGTACAATACATGGTACTGATAATCAATAATCTATGTTAAAATATTTTAACCAAAAATGTAGGAGATGAAAGACATTGTGTAATAGCCAGGAAAATGTGGTGCCATCAAGGTGTGACACTGTGTGATTGATGACTGCTGCACAAAAAAGGAACACTGGAGACATCCACCATGTTGTCAGCATTCTAGGTTAGTGCACAGACTCAGACCTGGATCAGAAAACATTAGGTTTAATGAAGGGTGGCTAACCTGCTCTGGAGCAAGTTAACTTCAGATCAGATCAAAACCTGCCAGCAGTCACTATCCAGTTAGATCACTGGAAAAACTGAGTCATCGTTCCTACAAGATCCCAAGAGGGACAAAAGAGTTTGTAATAAACGAGACAAATAATAAGAGCTGTAAATATTTTTACAGATCAGTTAAATCATTTTGCTGCCCCAGTCTTCCATGTGTCCACTCTGTTTTTAAAACAAATGGAGGGAGAGTAGACGACAATATACGACTACATAATGACAATTGGTACTGCATTTTAATTGCATAAAGATTCTTTTGAATTTTCCATGACTGTAAATGCAACATGTCATTGAGACAGATCTTAACAGGCATTTACTACTTTTCTGCCACCTCAATCTCCGCTTCGCCAGCTCAAATAGTCACACATACTTTAAAAAAGTTATTTTCATGTGCATTACATATAATAGCTTGTTCATCATCAGGAAAAAATATTCCTGCACTTTTCTGGCTTTCCTCTAACATATGTATATGCGTATATATGTAATTTCTAGTGTTTGCACAACCTGAATATCAGTTTTTCCGTAACCAAATTTGTGCGGATCTCGCTGTTTTGTCCCTGATTAATCAATTTAACAACTTTATTCACGGGCATGACAGTATTGTTTGTAATAAACAACTACACCTCTTTCACATGAAAGCACTTGTAGCTGGAGAGGAAAACAGTTCATGGAGCCTCTAGATAACCTACTTATTCACACAGGTTATCCAGAGTGGACTATGTTCAGGTAAACCAGGAGAGCCAGATTAAGTTGAACTCACTTTATGATACACCTGGACTCATTGCATCACCTTAAATAAAACATACAATTTGTGCCAGTATGTTTATACTTCCCAGTCTTTACAGCCATTTCCTGTTGGCTACAGCCCTGTATTGACTATCTGCTGAACACCAACAGATGGTTGGGAGCATGCACACAAAGTAACTTTGAATGACAACATTATTTTTGTTTCTATTTAATCCACAAGTCAAATAGTTAATAAAGATTTATTTAATTTTTGACCATTATAGACCATTAACATGGCCTACTCTTCATTAATGAAACTAATGAAGAAAAAAAAACTTAATTCAGTGTGGCCCATCCCTGTAGTAAAACATCTAACTGAACGAAAGCATTCTGTCATACTCACATATATGCATCCAAGTTGTGATCTATCAGAGTCAAACAGCTGGTAGTAGTGCTGCACGAAGCTGGCTCCTATCTGCTCCCACACAGGCTTGTCCCCCATCCTGAATCACCCTGCAACACACTCTGGGAAGATGGAGAGACAGGAGGGGAGCAGGGTAGAGAGAGGGTGGGAGTCAGAAAATATTAGCATTATAAGTGATCATATGCTACAGCCTTTCCAGTCACCAGATCTCAACCCATCTGAACACCTATTAAAATAAACAGACCAATGGAAAAGATACTACCTGCATCACAAAGATTTCAAAACACATTATTTAAAATTACTTCGTTCACTCATTGTAGGTAAAATTTCATTACCTTCTTAAAGTTGACCACAATCTAAAAAACAACAAAACAAAACATGGACAGACTAAAACGCTACCACCACACGCTGAAAAAAATAAGACTACTTTGAATAAAATGGCTCAGGCGTGTTTTGCTGAGCGCGCCGTAAAACGCTCTCTCTGCTTGGGTGACAGTGATGCACAAGTCATGTGCTTCCACATAACGATACACTGCTGTTACTGGAACAATCTGAGAGCTCTGAAAATTAGCTGTGAAGTCGAAACAACATTCAGTAACTACCCACGAGACATAAATAGTCGTGGGCCCGCGTAAATATAGTTACAGCTAGAGAGACAAAAGCGTATTTAGTAACGCTTATTTTGCTTAATGGAAAAGCTCATTTATGGCTAGTTAACGCTAGCTACTACTAGCTTATGAGCTGTCTTGTTTGCTAACGGTAACTCAGCTCGCGCTGGCAAAGACAGTTCATATGTACCCATGCCTCCCTCGCCAGCTAACGTTAGGTGTCTGATATTTCCAAGGCCGCTGTTAAAATACCCCGTCTTCCAACTGTTAAAAGCTCTCCGCCCGCGCACACAGCTCTGAACCCCGGGGCAGCCACCATAGGCGTTCAATGCGTGCTCACCGCTGCTCGAAATATTGCGAGCAGCTAATTTAACTACTTATACTTGTTTGCGACGGTGCCAATGTCAGACTAAACTACCGCTTTTGTTCCGCATCGTTTCATTCATCATTCTTTAACAGGGTTTCAAAATCGGTAATAAACCATCAGCAAACCAACGCCGAGGCCGGCTTCACTGTCTCGTGCGCAATGTCGCTCCTCTGCGAGAGTTATCGTACTGGCGCCGTAACTGGCTCGGTGGATTGTGGAATTGTATGTTTATATACACTGATCGCAAATTTTAAGACCAGTTGAAAATTGGTAAGAATTACATTTTGCACTGTTGATCTTAAGAAGGTTCTAAATAGTGCTCAAAATGCAAAAGAAGAAATGGGAGGAGACAAAAAATTTGAGTAAGCACCTATTGCAAACAACCATTAAACTGAAATAGGTCCATCAGCTGATCAAAAAGTCTAAGACCACAGCCTTTGGTGCCCAAATCTTCGCAAAAATGTGGATCTAGTGTCATTTTCTGTCAGGGTATCCACACTGTCACGACCTCCTGATGGCAAAGGCAAAAAGCTTTTCTCTTGAACATGGTCGGATTGTTGAGCTGCATCAGCAAGGCCTCTCGCAGTGCCATTGCTGCTGAGGTTGGACGCAGGTGACAGTCATTTTAAACTTCTTAAAAGATCCTGAGGGTTGCGGGAAGTGGTAGACCCAAAAATTCTCACTCAGCCCTGAGCCGGAGATCCAATTGGCTGTCCGTCGCACACGGGACGATCCTCGGCCCAAATTAAGCTTGGTCATCATACCAACTGCAGTCCCATAACCATTAGACGGCACCTGCGAGAGAAGGTTTTAAGAACAAAACGTCTTCAAAGACCCGTCTCCTTCAATTGGCACAAAATTGCCCGTTTGGAGCTCAGTAATGAGAGCACCAAACATGGGACATTGAAAGGTGGAAGAAAGTTTGACTGATGAGAAAAAATGCACCTTGACGCACCTCGATGGCCTTCAGTCATGAGGGCTTCCCGCAACATCTCCACATAGCCAGCTGCCGCTTGACGCCTCTGCACAACCTGAAGCTCCATTGTCCATTGAAGGAAAAAAGCCCCAGATCTTGATGGCGCCTCCACTGTGCCGTAGAAAACATCTCAGGTGGGACTTCCTTGCCATGCCAACGCAGTCATCAGGACCGGCCAAGGTAAATTTTTTTCTCATCAGAGAATAAAACTTTCTTCCACCTTTCAATGTCCTATGTTTGGTGCTTCCTGCGGCAAACTCCAAACGGGCAATTTTGTGCCGCTGAAGGAGACGTAGGTCTTGAAGACGTTGGTTCTAAAACCTCTTCTCGCAGGTGCCGCCTAATGGTTATGGACTGCAGTTGGTACCAGTGACAAGTTTAATTTGGGCCGAGGATCGCCCCTGTCTTGACGGACAGCCAATTGATCCTCCGCCCAGGGTTGGTGAAATTTTTGGGTCTACCACTTCCCATAACCCTAGGGATCTTTTAAGAAGTTTAAAATGACTGTCTTAATCAAGGCCCAACCTCAGCAGCAATGGCATCGCTGGCGAGAGGCTCCTGCTGATGCAGCTCAAATCCGACCGTGTTCAAAGAGAGAAAGCTTTTGCCAATATATTCAGACTTTTGATCAGCTGATGAACAGTCATTTCAGTTTAATTGGTTGTTTGCAATAAATTGCTACTCAAATTTTTTTTTGTCTCACTCCCATTTCTTCTTTTTGCATTTTGAAGCACTATTTAGAACCTTCTTAAGATCCAACAGTGCAAAATGTGAATTCTTGCAATTTTCAACTGGTCTAAAATTTTGATCAGGAGTGTATATAACACTACAATTCTACAATCCACTGAGCCGGCTGGCGGCGCCGAGTACTGTGCTCTCGCAGAGGAGCAGACATTGCACTTTGAGACCGTGAAGCCGGCTCGGCGTTGGTTTGCGGTAAGTTTTCATTACCGATTTAGAAACCCTGTTAAAGAATAGTAACAAATGTGCGGAAAACAAAAAGTAGAAGTTTAGTCTGACATTGGCACAAGTGTAAACATATAAGTAGTTAAATTGGCTGCCCTGTCCGTTTCAGAGCCAACGTTGGGCACGCATTGCACGCCTATGTATGCAGCGCCCTGGGGGTTCCAGAGCTGTGTGCGCGGGGCCCGAGGAGGTTTTAACAGTTGGGGAAGACGGGGGTATTTTTAGCAACAAGTGAAAAGGCCAACGCCAGCCAGCCGTTAGCTAGCGCTTGAAATATAATTTATCAGACACCTAACGTTAATAGCTGGCGGGGAGTTGTGGTATATGAACTGTCTTTTGCCAGCGCGAGCTGAGTTACCGTTAGCAAATGCACAGCTCATAAGCTAGTAGTGCTAGCGTTAACCAGCCATAAATGAGCTTTCCATTGCTGTAAGCGTTACTAAATACGCTTTTGCCCCCAGCCAAATTATATTTACGCGGGCCCACGACTATTTATCCCGTGGAATACTGAATGTTGCTCTGACTTACAGCTAATTTTCAGAGCTCTCCAGATTGTTCCAGTAACAGCAGTGTATCGTTATGGAAGCACATGACTTGTGCATCACTGTCACCCAAGCAGAGAGAGAGCGTTTTTACGGCGGCTCAGCAAAACACGCCTGAGCCATTTTATTCAAAAGTAGTCTTACTTTTTTCTGCGTGTGGTAGCGTTTTAGTCTGTCCATGTTTTGTTTGTTTTTAGATTGTAATAACTTTAAGAAGGTAATGAAATTTTACCCACAATGAGTGAACTAAGTAATTTTAAATAATGTGTTTTGAAATCTTAGATGGTGGTAGTATATTTCATTGGTCTGTTTTTAATAGGTGTTCAGATGGTTGAGATCTGGTGACTGGTGTTGTGTATACGATCACTTAAATACTTAAATATTTTCTGACTCCACCTCTCTCTCTACTCCTTCTGCTCCCTCCTACTTCTCCATCTTCCCAGAGTGTTACAGGGTGATTCAGGATGGGGGACAAGCCTGTGGGAGGACAGAGCCAGCACTACTACCATTGTTTGACTCTGATAGATCATAACTTGGATGCATATATGTGAGTATGACAGAATGCTTGTTCAGTTAGATGTTTTACCACAGGATGGGGCCACACTGAATGGAAAGTTTTTTTTTTTCTTCATTAGTTTCATTAATGAAGAGTAGGCCATACATTGGTCTTATACTGGTCAAAATTAAATAAATCTTTTATTAACTATTTGACTTGTGATTAAATAGAACAAAAATAATGCTACATTCACAAAGTTACTTGTGTGTATGCTCCCAACCATCTGTTAAAACAAGTAGTCATCATAGGGCTGTAGCCAACAGGAAAATGGCTGTAAAGACTGGGAAGTATAAACATACTGGCACAAATTGTATGTTTTATTTAAGGTGATGCAATGAGTCCAGGTGTATCATAAAGTGAGTTCAACTTAATCTGGGCTCTCCTGGTTTACCTGAACATAGTCCACTCTGGATAACCTGTGTGAATAAGTAGGTTATCTAGAGGCTCCATGAACTGCTTTTCTCTCCAGCTACAAGTGCTTTCATGTGAAAGAGGTGTAGTTGTTTATTACAACAATACTGTCATGCCCGTGAATAAAGTTGTTAAATTGATTAATCAGGGACAAACAGCGTAGATCCGCACAAATTTGGTTACGGAAAAACTGATATTCAGGTTGTGCAAACACTAGAAATTACATAATGACATACATATGTTAGAGGAAAGCCAGAAAAGTAGGAATATTTTTCTGATGATGAACAAGCTATTATATGTACGCATATGAAAATAACTTTTTAAAGTATGTGTGACTATTTGAGCTGGCGGTTGAGATTGAGGTGGCAGAAAAGTAGTAAATGCCTGTTAAGATCTATTCAATGACATGTTGCATTTACAGTCATGGAAAATTCAAAAAAGAATCTTATGCACGCAATGTAGTACCAATTGTCATTATGTAGTCAGATATTGTCGCTCACTCCTCCATTTGTTTTAAAAACAGAGTGACACATGGAAGACTGGGGCAGCAATGATTTAACTGATCTGTTATTTACAGCTCTTATTATTTGTCTCGCTTATTACAAACTCTTTTGTCCTCTTGGATCTTGTAGGAACGATGACTAGTTTTTTCCAGTGATCTAACTGATAGTGACTGGCAGGTTTTGATCTGATTCAGTTAAATTGCTCCAGAGCAGGTTAGCCACCCTTCATTAAACCTAATGTTTTCTGATCCAGGTCTGAGTCTGCAAATTAGCTAACCTAGAATGTTGACAACATGGTGGATGTTCTGCGTTCCTTTTTTAGCAGCAGCTGCCAATCATTAAGTTAGTGTCACACCTTGATGGCACCACATTTTCCAGGCTATTACACAATGTCTTTCATCTCCTACATTTTTGGTTAAAATATTTTAACATAGATTATTGATTATCAGTACCATGTATTGTACACACAATCAAATATGTGATTTGAAAATTCAAGAGATGTTTTTCACAAATTAGTGCTTTTCTTATCAGTGGCATGCATAAGAACCTGGCTTTAATTATAAACAACATGATCCAGCAGCACCAAAGGTATTTAGGTCGAAACAATTGCCTTTTAACTGCTGATCAACAAAGCCAATGCAATCATGTTTTATGGTCAATTAATCGCAGCCGCAATTTTTAAGCTATAATACCAATTATTCTCTTGGTTCTAGCTACAGATTTAATGAGAATAAACTAGTTGGTGTCAAAGACTATCATAACCCAAAGCAAACAGTGCATAGAGATATTGAGTCAAACAGGCATACCGCCTGAACATAACGCCTTTTTTATCCACAGTGTAACTTTGAAGAAGTACAACATTGTCATGAATTAATGTGGTAATAAATAGCTCCTGCTTTTGCCCCACAGATCATTGGTGCCTTCATGTCTACGTAAAGGACAACTGCTCCAGGGAAAGGAGCACTATGGAGAAACTCACTGTGAGTTTGTTTCCTTAATACCGGGTAACATGTAGTAGGGCTGCACAAAATGAGAATCCCATTTTTTGCTTAGAATTGAGATCACGATTTCTCTCATGATTTTTTTCCAACATGTTTTTTGCACTCATTTACCCAATACACGAGGAAGCGAACAGAAGATAATAGTGCCTGATATAGAACAGGCCATATTTTAAAGAGTGCGGTCTAGACCTGCTCCATATGAAAGCGTCTGAGACAATCTCTGTTGTATCGGTGCTATATAAATCAAATTGAATTGAATTGAATTGAAATGTTTTGGCTGGCGCAGGTTGATCGAGTCTGTAATTTCCTTTGCGCCCAGTGGGAGTCGTTGTTGTGTATGGTAACAAACTGTATAAGGTTTTAAGGCTGCCCCTCAAATGTCGACTATTGACACATTAATCATGAGCACCATCTGACTCACAGAATGCTGTGACCTAGTCATACTTTTTTGCTGCTCACAATTCACCAAGGTGAGTACTGCAGGAGCAAACAGCGTGACAGGCTGTGTCACAACCAGATCATCTTAAATGACCTCAAACCACAAACTAACTTTAGAGTTACTCAATGAAATGGAGGCGATGCAGACAGGTGACTCGGCCAGTTTCTTCCTCCAGAGTCAGGTGAGTTCTACCCGAGTTAAAACTGAAGCGCCGACAGAGTCTGTTCAGTGTTTTCACTATATACATTTTGTAGTGGCGGTCACCGCAGGAATATTACCGTTACCAAGGAAATATTAAAGTGAAGTTGCAGAATACCTGGTTGATCTGGACAGGAGAGAGAGCTGAAAAAGAGAAACAGTAGAATTAACTAGCTAATCTTTTTTCAGCACAAGCACAGTGCCATCAGCGGGTTTTCCCTCTACATCCATTTAGCAGTTTTCATTATCCAACAACACAACGCCTGGCTTTGCACTGTCACACCCCTCGCCTCACTGGGTTTATTTGAGTTTCTGCTGCTCTGAACTACGTGGTCCAAACGACACACTGTCATTGGCTGAGGGAGATAGGAGCGCTCATTTTGATGCAGCAGGTATCCCTGATGAAAACACAGCAGAATCGTTGTCCTTTAGAAATGAGGTCGCTGTGAGCCTTTGAACCCGAGATCTCACCTTACCACGGCCAATCAGGCAGCCCTAAGATGTAGCAGCATGTAACAGGTGGTGGATAGCCCCAACCTGTTACTGTAAAATCTGTGTATTCAGACAGCAGCCAGCACTAGGCCTCAATCTCTGGAAACATATACAAGTGTGTGTATGTTCAGTGACAGTTATCCTACTCTTTCTCTCAAGTTACCGATTGATAATTGAGAATCTTGTAAAATGTTTCAGTTTCATCTGAATTTATAGCTCTTCCATGCCCGATATGCCTTAATCTTCCTCTTATGTATTTTTCCGTGTGTGTCTGCCAGAGTCTCCCCTTCACAAAATAGCGATAGTATAACAGCGCAAGACCACCAGCCAACCCAGACAGCTGCATCTTGGAGAAGGTTGTAGGACAGCTAAAAGTGTAGCATTATCATTCACACTATTCAGCCAGCTGCTCACAGCCAAATCATCACACAATAACTCCCAAACAGGCAAGGTTTTTCATGTACTTTGTTTCAAATACTTTCTGGCACCACAACAACAAATAACCTTATTAGCATCTAATTACTGGTTCTTCATTTCAAATTAAAATCTAAGGACTAAGCCACATTTTGTACGTCATGAAATGTCTGTGTCAATGCATATAATAAAGAAAAAGTATCTAGATATATAAATAAGCCTTGTGTGCTTAACATGCCCAGAAAGCACCTTTCATTGTAGTGTTTGACCTTCAACACATCTGGAAATAATGTCCATCAAGTCGTCACTTTATATAGTGCTGAATCACAACAAGTTATTATCTCAAGGCACTCATATAGAGCAGGTGAAGACTGTACTCTTTATATTATTATATTTGCAAAGAGAGAAGCAAACAGTTCCCACCATGAGAAGCTCTAGGCTTATGGCAGTGGAAAAACCCGTAGAATGCCTTGTACAACACCAGAGTGGTAATTTTCATATTAGAAAACCCACAAATTATACCTATTCACCTGTTTATTAAACTTTTGTTATCTATTTACTTTCTTACTTTCATGATTGTTATAATGTTGTTGTGTTAGAACTGCTAACAGAAACACCTCTGTATGATGGCAATATGCAACAGCACTACAAATGCATATCCTCTAAAATTACTAATAGTTTAAACAAATAACCTTCAAAAGTGAGGATTGGAGTGTAGAATTGTTTCAGACCGCATTAGTTTGAGGTGAAAAATCAATACAATCCTGAGGTACAGGAAACAGTTACATGGCAACAAGACTTGAAACTGCAGTGACCAAGTGTACAAATGAATATATGAATCTATAAATAAATAGACTAGTAATTGGTTAGAGCAGTTAATTACTGACCTACTGAATGATGTAAAACTGCTCAGAAAACTTTAGGTTCTGGAAGTGAACCATGATTTGGTGCTTTAGCCAGTATATCCAGTGTGTTCAGACCTGAACCTCTTCTGTTTGTGTGTGTCTTGCAGGCAGACGATGACCCCATCAGGTTTTATCAGAGTTTGTCCTCAAGAACATTAATGATTCATGGGTGGGCACCAATAAGTCTAGGCTGGGCTATCTACACTTCTCATAACCCCCACCCAGGCAGGGGCGCGAGTATGAAGGGCACTGTGTGAAAGGAGGAGGGAGCTTAAGATTTGAGGATGGAGAGAAGAGAGAACACTCCTTCCTCCCTCCTATGTCTCATTTATGCCTGTTTGATAAACAAGCAAAACACTATACTCCGTGATGTCAATCACTGAACTCACTCAGGTGGGGTCGCACCACCCCAGCCAGTAGAATTATGGCGTGTTTCTTTGCTGAGAGCCGGCCGACCAATCAGACGCCCATCTGCCACTCCGGGCTGATCTGCATGACGCTAGAACCTCATTACAATATCTACACCAAGCCAACGGCATAAACAGTTGACCGACGCCATTAACCTGCCACTCTGCTCTGCTCTCCACCCTTCTTACTCTATTCTAACCTATTCTACTCTACTGTTGACTCATCAGCGTGTCAATTCAGTTCATAGCAATTGCTGTTGACTGTTTGTAGATCCATGTTCAGGTCCAGAGTTGGCCTCTTCAGTCTGGAATTTTGTGTTGTAATTTCTGTTTTAGATGCCACTGTGTGTTAACTTAGCTTGCCTTTAGTGTGTTTAACTTTGAGTTTAGCTTCTTTTGCAAAATTGTTAACTTTGCCATGATTCATTCTCACAGGTTTTGCTCGCAATAAAGAATCATGGAGGACAATAGACAGTCCTTTAAGTGTGATTGAGTCGATTTTGCATATTCTCTCTCCCTCTCTCTATCTCTCTCTAAGTTTCCAGTCTGTTGCTTTTCCTTACACATCTGGCAGTTAACATGGACTACAGCCACCTATACACACAATAAACCTGGACTTTTTTCTTAAAGGTGTGGCTTTTGTCTTCCATATGATTTGTTGCTAATTGTTTCAGTCCTTCATTTTTTCATTTTAGTTTGGGTGACCATATACTACAGAAGGTCAGCTACAGAGGAACAACATTTATTGTAGATCTAGTTGATTGAAAAACAAACACATGTTAAAGGTAGATCCACTGGATAGGTATTGGACCGTGACTGATCTTATTAAAAGTGAATTGGTTATCAGTTGGTAGGATCAGCCCACAAATACAGTTTAATGTGTTTGGTGTTTTACTATTTACATTCATAAGTCACAGGGCTGCAGACTCAGTTTTTAATGTCACAACAATCCCTTGCTTTGTGTTACACTTAAAAAGGTATTCAGCTTTTTAAATGGTGGGGTGCTCTGTATCATGATAAATTAAGAGTTGAAAGAAAGAATTGGGAGAGAAAAAATAAATATTAGAT
>BRZM01000727.1:98000-127376 GCA_033238685.1 Lates japonicus | reverse complement strand
GGACATAAAAGCCTGGGAAGACCTGCAGGCACAGGGTTGAGGCCAGGCAATTGATTTTAAACATAACCAAGGTCATGATCAAGCTTTTCCAATTTGTAAATCATTTTTCCAGCCTGAAGCAACGGCCCAGCCTTCACCTCCAGATCTTATGTCCCTGTACACAACAGTCTCAACCGTCTCCATAAGGTGCTACAAGCTGCATGCATAGCTGCTGTGAGGAGGAGGCCTCTAATACATTAGGCCAAATGTGTATAAGGATCTTTGCACAAATCTCTAGTCAAAGACTGCATTTTCACAATAACAACTTTGTTTGTCAGATTGAGCAGCTAGCCTGCTACTTATTCAGAAACTGTCAGGTCAATTGCCTGGCCTAATATCGCTGGATTATCTTAAGTAGCCAGCATAAACTGCAAAATAAGGTGACATCTGTGAAGTCCTTGTTCTCAGTCTTGCCTTTCCTGCTCTTCCATATTTTCGTCAGGCGACACGCGCCAGGGTAGCCCCTCAGGTGTGTGCAAGCAGTCCTGCATCTCAGGCTGAAAAATCTCCACAGAAGCATTGCAAGGCCACTTCGCCCCGTTGACAAGTTTGCACAAAGAATGAGAGATGCGCGGCTGGTTCCGCCCAGTGCCGCATATTTGGCAATACGCAGTAATGGTCCTGCTGTTTGTGAACAGGGAAGGCCTCTTTAAACGGAGACTCTGGGTAGACAGCCCCATATAACCCACAGATTACTTGAATGGCAATTGATCGTGTCGCTATAAATATAAGCAACTTGATATCAGCCTACATTCATTTTTGGTGATATAGCGCGTAATTTTGAATGGATGCTGAAGAGCTCCCCATGTTGAATTTCAATATGGTGTGACAAACATAGTTGTTGCAAAGCAAGGCTGGTTCATCTACCTTAAATTTTGATCAGAAAAGCATGAGATCTCAATTTCGTCTAGAATCGGCACTTCTACAGCTGTGACACTGGCACAAAATGATGAATGGCGTATGACTTAAGATAAGATGCCATTTCATGTGACGTTTATGTAGTGGTGCCCTATGTCTATGAAAAGTACATACAAGTGACACTGCACAGTTGTTCAGGATGACAATATAAGTAGGTCTACCAGAATTGTGCAGGATAATTATTCTCTCCTGGCTGTTCCAGCTCCCGCCTGTTCCTTCACCTTGTGGTTTGGATGCTATTTTTGACTAGTGCGTTTTTCGTTCAAGCGTCATTATGAAAAGTTCACTCAGTCCTGTTGTACAGACGATTTACCCAGTGTAAACAACTACATACATAAAGAAAGACTGGCAGTCATAAAATGTATTTAATTTAGTCTCTATGAATACATCAGTTGAATGATGTTTTGTTTTATGTCCCAAGAGCCTCCTTGTTTCATTCTGATGCAGAGATGACTCGCATTGTTTTTTTAAAAGGTCATGACCGTTATATGAACAGAAAGATAACACTGTTTTGACAGGGCGCGGCATGCAGTGAGCAAAGGCCCTGTATATACTTAATGCAATTGTAGCATACTTACAGTATTTTGCTTGGGGTTGTTTTAGCATAGTATTAATGTGGTTAGCTACTAAAAATAGACTGGCTAGCATTCACTGTATCTTTGAATCATCCTGCGGTACATCTTGGAAGAGGCCATGACCTAATAGAATAAAAAATAACTAATGAAAAAAGAATTAAATATAAATGATATTTTCTGTGTATTTATGTTAAACAAACATACTGTAAACTTGCTATTATTCCTGGGCACAGGTCTGTAATTTCTTTACACAATCATCCATTTATCCATATCAATTGATAAAGATAGTACAGATTTATTTACAAAGCGTTCAGGCTAAAAGTTGAAGGTGTTTTATTGAAAGCTCTTTACCAAATACAAATAAGTGCTAAAGGTTGAAAGATTCTAACACAACAACATCTTTTGCATTTGTGGCAGCACTTCACCCAGATCCACTGGGGATAATTACCATCTCCTGATGAACTATGAGGTGCTTGTTCCTCAATCCAAAAGTGCAAGCAATGCAGCTTGAAAGCAATAGAACCACATCATCTGCAAAAAAAGTGCAACCTGAGATCACTAGAGAGAACTGGACTTCCTCCAGTCCTTACAAAGCCTAAAATTTGTCTTTGAAAATCACTTGAAACCGAATAGATGCAAAGCACAACCTCAGTGGAGCCCGTGTATTGCAAGGTTTGACAGTGCGGATGAAGACAAAGCTGGTCCAGTTACACAAGGACCCACTCATAGTAGCATTAGCAGCAATGGTCCATAATACCAGAGCTGCTCCATCGTAGCTCTTGACCAGTCCAAGCCAGTCTTTAAATACGCTGAGTAGTCGGTTATATGCTCATCAAAATTATAGGCTCACCAGCATTTTTTAATCCTGTGGCTGCGCTGCAGGTAGATTAAGCCCTCAGTATTTGTATGTATCGCTTTTTGACAAGCAGTTGGCTCATTTGATCATTTGTACAAAATAATTTCTTAAAAGAAGACTGGAATAGGGCTCAGACCACTATTTTTTAAGCACAGTAATTTGATTCAAGCCATATCTATTGCACCTGAGTTATGTATTATGTTGTGATGATATTCAGGGCAATATAGATTTGTTTAACACTGGCTTCTGATGTTCAGTTCAAGCATAATATTTGATTTATCGATAGATATGGGCAATCTCTGAAAATCAAATCCCTTTGCTCCCCTCTTGAGTCAGCAGGAAACCTATTTAAGACAGGCCTGTAACATTTTCTGGAAACAGTTAAAGGATCTATTTGTAAGTTTTGCCATCGCTACATAGCCAACTTTAGCATTAACGGCTGTTTACTTACCAGTGCAGAAGAAACATTGCAAGTTCAGCATCAAACGTTCCTTTACTCCTTAAAGCTGTCTCTTGATGGAAAGCAACAGCAATGTTTTGCTTCTAGTTCTATCCTTTTTCTTTTGCAGAGGTAGTTCATTAACCAACTAGCCTGGCTCTGTAGCCTGTCTCATCACTTTCAATAGAGACTCACTGTCGCATCAGACTGCACTGAGGAGGTAGCATTGCTCAGATGCTGTGTTTAACCTCTTGTCTGCAAACACAACAATGGCTGAAGCTCTTGGCAAGCAACCATCACACACCACTCCCTAGCAGGAAAACACATAGTTGGCAGAGAAAACTTAACTAAGCCTTTAAGACCAGCACAAAGGTCCTGCCATCCACACAGGTGTGTTCAGTTTATGTGGCTGATTAGACTTTTGCTAAGGTTGAAGATGAGGCCCGACTATGTGAAATTAAATGAGGCATCTAAATTCTCTGTACTACTAACATGGGCAGCTGTGGCTTGAGGTGTGTTGTGTATAACTCACAGAATTGGTGGTTTGATCCCAGCTCCCTCTCCATATGTCACTGTGTCCTCCTTGGTCAGGTCCAAAGTGAATCAGCAGCACTACCAACAGCAGCATGATCAACATCACAGTGATCGAAATGTATTACTTTAAGTAATATTTAGGGATGCTTGAACTTTAAACTAAGATTTTTGTTTTACAGATTTTGCTAGTCTTACATATTGAATCATGACTAATGTCATATTCCCCATTGACAGGGTGTAGACACAAATATATTTTAACAATCTAGCCATCACATACATTAACAGTAAATGTATTGGCCTGTAAATATGTGGTTAATTTGGTCTGGTTGACAATAGAGGTCATGCCCATTGTACCTTTTGGTTCCTAGAGGTAAGCAACATTTTTCAAGTAAAGGTTGAAGTGATTGCATGGCCTTTGCCCTAACCTTTACTAGACAAGGCCATTACATCTGTACATCATTGGGTGACTACAGCAAAAGTGAGTAGTGGGCAGAAGAAAGATGTTTATATTTTTCTTCATTTGTTGGTTGTTGTAACTTGGTGCCTTGGCATTTTTGTTTGACTGGCTTGCCAGAACATGGGTCTAACAGTAGGCCTTTTTCACAGCAGACATACATTTGATTTATATTAGTGGGAAAAGCATAGGTATTGAGTAACATTATGGCTCTGACAATAACAAAGGCTTTTCTAAAAGACTACTAGAAATACAGACTAAATTTACAGGCCAACATGGAACCTTGTGTTGTAAAGGGTTGTCATCTTTTGTTGCTTTAGCTCGGGTTGATACCTTGATTGGCGCAAGGTGTGAAAAGGCGTCATGTTAAAAATATAATTAAAACCATTTTAACTGGTGATGATTCTGATGAAACAGTGACATCACAGTTCTCACCCTACTGATCTTTTCGTGACCGTGGTTTCTCCTCTTCAACCATTTGAATGATTTTTTCTGCTCCACGTACATACAGTACCTTGTGACCATCATAGTTGTGTTTCTCTAATTATTCCTGTAATCTCCATGGATGTCCACCTTTTATCATGACAGCATAGCACTATTCACTTCTGCTGCTGTTGCTGTTGATAGGACAGGGCAGAAGGCAGTGGTTGTTTTATTTGTACTTACTGTGAAATTGAATTGATAGATTTTACACTTTCTCCTTTGGCGTGGATAGAACCTGGGTTGGGACTGCTGTGGTTTCATATTAAGCAACTAAAGTATGACTGTGCACTGTGGGGTAAGAGGGCAGAAGATTAACTGACCTCAACCTCTCCAGGAGGTTTGATGTCACATAACAGCTGAAGTGTGTGACCCTGCAGCGTCAATGCTGTGTCTTGGAAAAAATGTTTGTCTCAGTATTTTAGTTAGCAACATGATAACATTTTTAGGTAAATTTACAATTTGTAGCATTGGTGAGGCAGTAGCTACTGCTGTCGTTGGAGATGCATGACTCTTATTACATCTTTAGACAGTCTCTCCTAATAACCTGACAGTAGGCAAAAACTGTTTCATCCTTACACAAGAATGATGTATGGATGCGGAATTTCCAGTTTAAGAGTGTCATTTAGGGGGTGGTGGAGAGTTGTTGTTAAAAGTAGTAGCCATTTCTCCAACCCATCTATGCAGTTGTAAAGAGACCTGTTGGCCTACTGTCAACTTGTTTTCACGAAGCAGCTAAAAATAAATGGCATGAATGTTACGGCTGTACTGGACAGACAATGCCTTTTGGCATGATCATACAAGTTTATGAGTATATGTTGTGTATTAATAATGCATTGCAAATTCAAATGTGCTTTAATTTGGTGTCACCAGGGAATAGTTGCATGACAAAAACTTGTCTGTATATGGTGTGATGATGACTTCATAAACTGGGAAATCACTGCAAACATAAATGTTACATTTTTTTTTTTTTTTTTTAATGCAGTATGTCATTGTTAATTATAGACCAGGCCACTACGGTCAGTTTCAGACAACTAGCATTTTCTATCATTACCATATGCTCTTGATCCCAGCTGACTGTATGTTAGTGACTGGAGCTTACATTCTCTCTCTCTCTCTCTCTCTCTCTCTCTCTCACTCTCACTCACACACTCACACCAAGAGCCTCTAGGTATCAGCTGACAGCCAGCTGCTTCGGTTAAGGTTACAGCCTATCTACATTTCATACATCAACATACACACACATACAAACAGGGCTCACAATGACTTGTTATGTATCACGACAGGTGAATTCAATGGTGTGATTGCATTTAACAGATAGATATGCACATGCTTACCGTAGAGGCTAGGTTGCAGTTACACAACACACTACTGAACACAGTAGTCTTTCTCAGGACCCAGGGGATTGCATAAGCAGCCATCTGAATATAGAATGACAGACAGTGATGAGTGTTGTGCTTGAATCTAATTGGTCCAGACACAATACATAAGCCCTATGACCCTGCTGTGTACATCTTAACCTCAAACTATGTATAATGTGTCATCTTTACGCCCGCACACACACACACACACACACACACACACACACACACACACACACACACACACACAAAGGGCATCTGTGGCTCAGGAGGTAGAGTGGTCGTCCACCAACCGGGAGGTCAGTGGTTCGATCCTCCTCCAGTCCACATGCCGAAGTATCCTTGGGCAAGATACTGGACCCCAGATTGCCCCCGATGTAGCATCGGAGAGTATGAATGTGTGTGTGCAAATGGGTGAATGTGATCTGTAGTGTGAAGCGCTTTGAGTGGTCAATATGACTAGAAAAGCACTATATAAGTGCAGTCCATTTACTATTTATCCATAACAATGAATGCCATTTATAATCGTATCATAGAAAAGTCTGATGTACTGTTTGAGTTTCATCTGTGCCTGACTGATCACTAAATTTCATTGTAAATGCCAGTACATCAAGTCAGAGACGTTGATATGTCTATGTGATATGTGGATTGATAAGAGGTCCCTAGAAAATGAAGCATGACAAGAGGAACTTGCTCATCAAACCAAGCCCTGGGGAAATGTAGGATTAAAAAATAAAACCTAATTAAAGTACACTAGATCAGTAAAGTCACGGCTCTAACATAACAATGTCACACGACTAACAAGTGGCCCCTCAGAACTGCAATGCTATGCCTTTTACAGAAGACAGTCAGCCTTGGTCAGCTAGCAGGCTGTGTTTTATAGCCCTAACTTAACCACTGGGTCAGGTTTACTGTTTTTCTTTGCATACTCAGACGAATAAGTCTGTGAGAGGCCAAACTGGACACCATGTTTATGTCTTAGAATTTGTTCCTAGGTTGAAAATATGGCTTATAAAGTTTTGGAAATGTAAAGAATGCATGAAATACCCATGTAACTAAATGAGTAAGTAATAGTTTAGTTTTAATGAAAGAAGTTGCTGATAGAATATCATGAGACAACACATGCTGTGAAATGCACAAATGTTGCATTTTTACAAGCACTTTACGGATGGCTTTGCCTCTGCTGGTTCGGGAATTAAGCTTAACCACCAACTAAACACTTTTAGGTGAAACTAACTGCTTTACCAGATCTGGTTTAGTAGAGTATCAGTAGTCAAATACAAACCCAGTGTGATTCTAAAGCTTCATTTACTGGTTAAATAATAATGGAAGTGGCAGGATAAGTTCACTAACATGTTGGCCTTGCTCTTTCCAGTAGAACTGAGAGGCTCCACAAACATTTGTTAGCCGTATGAAAGATGCTTTAGTAATGCAATGTACTAACAGAGAAGACTTAATCCTTACAAAAATCTGCATATTGTTTTCATCACCTTGTATTTCCACTCTTGCAGGCCATGGTAAGAACCACAAGGACGCAGCATCAGTGCGAGCTACTCACCCAATCCCTGCTGCCTGTGGGATCTACTACTTTGAAGTCAAGATTGTCAGCAAGGGTCGAGATGGGTAAGCAGATAGAACTCTTGCCAAGCCTCAGTGCACATGTCGTATGATACTAGGGAAACCCTTTCTAGCCTTGTACCTAATCTGTCAGTATTTCTCTCACAACATCGTAACTGTGCCCACACAAAACTAAAATTGTATTAACTTGCAGTATTCCTGCTATTACTTTTTCTTTGTCTGTACTCTGTGATGTCTCAGCTTCATGCTCAGGTCCATGAATCACTGCCCTGCATTGCAGTTTGTGGAGCATATTACCAAAGGAGCCAGTCTCATGAGAATAGCAAGCAAGGTTTTACCTGTTCATGCACTGATTTCTTGGGCAGATATAAACTAAATGTCCACTCTAAACGTGTCCAATCTGAAGACAGTAAGACATTCTTATTGTTAAATATAAAAGAGAAAAAACTTTGTTAAACATAAGGGAGTTAAAAACCTTATCATTGTTACATGATTGTGCCTATATCTTGCCATTGGCAACAATTAATAAGTCATCATCAATTAGCAATAATTTCCCTTAAGTTTAATTTGTCTCACTTTTAACACTGGCTTTAGGGATTGCAGTGTAGGTTGTTTGGTTGGCCTTGACTGGAATGATTGCCATGAGGATTGATGCATGCTAATATGCTAATATAAGTGTCTGTTAAAGTTAACAACCCAAATGTTAACATTTACAAAGCATATTAATGCACTAATATGCTACATGTTAACATTAATGTGTTAATGAAATAACAACTTAAACTTTGTTAGGTAAATTTTCTTATGTTTTTGTTACTAAATCCAACAGTTAGAAAGGATGTTTTTGGCCTCACAGATTTCCATACACCTCAGCTTATTGATATTAGTGTATAACAATTTTTTTTTTCATGTATCATAGCATCACAGCAGTTAATCCAGAAAGTGTGGTATATATTATGCCTTTGTCAGCACCAATACAAATTATTATTTCATGTGCATCATGTAAAGGCTATTTAGGCCTGCCTGTAGTTATACCATTATTGTATTTTCCTCTGTAAGTTCAGATAGATACGCTCATTTCATGATATGAGCGAATCTATCATGTATATCTCATGTATATTTCTTGGGATTGTTCTCTTAGTATCAGACATTTCTAGGTCACTTTGGTGGTTTGCAAATCTGTTAACTTGCCTTTCCCTCACCTTGAGTCTGCATAAAAACAACAGTCTTTATATCACTTGTCCAAGATCATTGCCAAATACAGCAGTGCCTCCAAAGATATCACTCACGGCTTCCATTCAAGTCCTGTTGCCAATGTCTACATCAGCTGTCCTGCTCTCCAAATGTCTCTGCAAGAGAGAGTGACATCAAAACATTTAAAATCATGTTCATCTAGTGTCAGTAAAAATGAGGATGTTACAAGCCTGAAATGGCAGCTTTGGCAAAAAGCCCTGGCTCGTCAAATCAGAGGGGCAAAACCTGCTTGTTGAGCTTCTATGCTGCTAAAAATCAAAAGCTTCATCGTAGCTGCACCAAAATTATCTATATATTTATCTATATCAATGTGACCTTTGACCCAGAACAGGACAAGGACATTACACATATGAATCAAAGTAGAATATCTGATCTCTAATGATGCAAGGCAGAATAACCTCTTTAGTGGTTTGGGATGATACATTTCATTACATTTCACTTGTATCAGAGAAATTCAAATTTTTGTCAGATTAAACACATTGATTCTGCAGGCACTGGTACAGAAATGTTTTTGTCCACATTTACTTTGACAATTTTATTATACTATTGTTTGTACTGATATACAGTCAGTGCTCAGTAAGTGTTTCCCCCATGATTAAACCAATCCAGGCATTGTTTGCTCCAAGATGGCACCAAAAATAGGTATCATCATGCACAGTTCCTAATGTTGTTGCCAACAGTAGGTGAATTAACTTCAAACACAATTCAACAAGGAGGTGATTCCCTCTTTAACTGTCATTATGCCGAGAGTTTCTGGAAGAATCTGAATGTCAGTTTTCTAGACTGCTGCATTACTGAACAGTGTCAGCCTGTGGTTTACTCAAAGTCGAATGGTGTAGAAACTGGACAGCTTTTCACTTCACAAGCCATACAACACACATCACCACCCCTTAGCTAAAGCATCTGCTGGCAATGATTGGGTTGTTGATCAGTACCAATGACACTGTTATTACTTTGCTAGATGCTGAGATTCCTGGCTTTCCAACCTCACCTTTTGACCTGTGCTTTGCAATAGAACCAAAACTTTCCTCCATCCTCCCCAATAAAAGTCTCAGGTTACATAATATACTATCAGACACAGAGATGGCTTGATATAGACCCGCCTTAGGGGAAGATTATACACACCACACACAAACACACGACATGCAGATGCGCACCTCACCGAGAAAGCCTTCTTATGCCGTGGCAGACGGATATTAATCAACTGTGGCGATGGTTTGAGGGTACCCGCGCTTGTCACATTAGATTAGCTTGATGATGTCTGGCCACGCCTCTTCTTCTCTTTTGTCCCTTACCTCTCATGTCCTTCTTTTTTACACGCCAACTCATTTGTCATTCCGCTTCCATCCTTAATCATTTGTCAAAGCCCCTCACTTTCTTGTTTTCCTTTATGCTAACCCAGACTTTCACAGGACTAAATTGCCTGTTGAATTTCAGGAGAGGAGGTGAATTTTAGTAAAAGAAATTTCAAGCTCCCCCTTCAAATTTTGTTTGCACTAATCCTTGAGGGTATTCAAGGACTTACACACCCTAAAAAGTATTAGAATAACACAGATTTCTTTGTGCTCTGAGACAACCCTTGATCAACATGTGTATATTGTTTGCAACATGGTTAACGCCTTCCTCTCCTCTCCTCTCTCCTCGCCCATCTATATTCATGTCGCCTGCTTGACAGGGCAGGAAATCAGTCTCATTTCTGCTTATCATGACGAAGGAAGTCTCCCAATCAGCCCTATTTGATTAGAGATGCCTGCATCATAGCCCACCAAGCAGGTAATGGCTGACACTCATTTCAGCATTATTGCACTGAGAGTGTGTGTGTGGGAGAGAGAGAGAGAGAGTGTGTGTGAGAGTTAGATGCACACATTCTTCCCGCAGCCTGCTCGCACGTGAAAAATAGCATTTAGGCTTGTGTGTGTGATCATCACGATGCTCTATTGGAAGTGCTAATGTGTTCTGTATATTTGAATCTGTTTCATGTCTCCCAGTCGTTTTGTTAGCACCTTCCCTGTTTTTCCCCTTTTATTTCCCTCATATTTTTTTTTATCCTCCTCCTTTCTATCACAGAGACATGGGGTGTAGGGCTCCTGTTATGAAGGCAGAAGAGGCATGGCCCAGGCAATATCTACTCCACCCTTCGACGGCCTCTACAGGTGGAGATCAGTGGGTGTAGCATACACCTACCACTTCCTGGATTTCCTGTTGGGGAAAGAAGGTATGGATGCTCGTGAGGAGCATACATATTCTGTCAGTGGTCTCTCATGACAGTTCTCTGTGCATTTAATTTCATTCCATTCCATTTTTTTCCACTTATCTGGGATCGGGTCACTGTTGAACATATTCTCTTAATGTGTTTTTAAGTTTTTCGCATCCTTTTTTAGAGCTGGGGCTCGGCCTGTGAAACCCAATGGAACACATGTATTTTCATGACTTGACTTCTCCCACTCTTGCATACTGAAATAGTCATCTGTTCTTCTTCGTATCATGTCTCTATCAAAGACGATGAATTTTGTCAGTTTAAGTTCAACCTTCGCTGGTGTCATGGGTGAAAACTCAAAATAGTGCAGCTTACCACAACCATGAGAAATAATACTGAAAAGGTTTTTATAAGTTCGTCAAGTTTAAAAGTGATCAGATTTATGTTGAAAAATTAAAGCTGCACTAAACAATATTTTTGTATTTACAATGGAGCAAATAAAGACATGTGTGATATAAAAGGGGTTGCCAGTGATAAACCCACAGAGAATTATCACCCAATGCAGGTTTATGCTTTTTTTTACTTTCAGAAGATTACCTCTAGCTTAGCTTGGGGTTTCAGTGCAGTTCTCATCAGCTCCTTTGCTCCCCCAACAAAGTGATGAGAATTCAAAGTGTGTGAAATCACCTTATCAGAGTGTTTATCGTGGGCAGGCTGATGTAGGGAAACAGTGAATGAATGAGTGACAGGAGGGGCGATTTCAACACTGCTCAACTGAAAAGAACAAAATCTTGGCCATTGACCCAGGTAGGCAAGCTTCATTCAGATCTGATTCACATTTGTCCCAGTTCCAGTCTGGAGGAACAGGCTCAAGGAATGTGTCTTCACATTTGGTTAAAATCCAAAGGAATTCAAAGGAATTCTTTTTACTGAGTTAACCTTGTTCTGTTTTAAGCACAATGTGGTTGTTTACCAACTTTTCTCTTGAACTCTGCTCAGCTTTTGCTCTGTCATGCCAAACTCCTGGCTATGGTGTTTGTGTGTGTTCCACCATAAAATAGCCACAGTTGCTATTCCAACTTTAACCAGTTAAATGAAATGTTTAGGTCAGCAACTCATGGAACTGTTTTTTTTCCCTCATACTCAAAGCACCTTTGGAGGGCAGAAAGTGTTTATAAGCTGAAGTTGTGTCTGTTTGCAGCTCCTGTTGCAGAGAGTTCAAAGAGTTCTCTAATTCTCAGATTCAGCTATATTGTGCATGCTGTAGCCATGCCCTCCAACTTCCCCCTGCCTCTCGCTCACAATGACAATATACCAAAGCTGATGTGTGTTTGCATGCTGTCTAGAGTACTGTGTGTGTGTGTGTTTTTATGTGTATCTGTTTCTGAATATGAAAAATTGTGTGTGTGCACGCTCACAGCGTCTTGAGAATGTTTGACGAGAATCCTCTAGAGGCATCTGGTTTCTAAAAATACTAATTCTGCCATTGTGTTGGTGTGGACTGTGAAGAGATAGCAGGGAGGGACGGAGCAAGGGAAGAGAGAGGGGAGGAGAAGAAACAGATAGTGTTAAAGCAGATATGAAAAAAAAATCAAACTTTTTTTTTTTCTCCTTATGGCTTGATATTTCTACAAGCCAGCGCCGCTGGTGCACCCATCACCCTCGGCTGCCAAAGCAGGTGCAAGTGGCTCACTGAAGTCCTTTAGAAGAGTTTCCACTGCAACACTGTAACAGACAGCAGGCACAGCGCCACGGCCAAGTGGCAGCGGTCCGGTTGCCAGTCGGCTTCGTTTTCAGCCAGCCCTGTTATGTTTGGCAAATGGGTTAGGCTTCAGTGTTGGCTGAGAGAGAGATCTGGCACCCCAAAATGGTGGTGGTGACCAAAACAGACAATAGACATGAGGATTGCTCGTCTTTCTCGTCGCTGAAGGCAGCAGCAGATAAACTGTCTAATCGCACGGGCAGCAGCAGCAGCAGCAGCAGCAGCACACATATAGATACAGAAAGACTGCACACACGCCCACCATAGTGTTCATACAAGCTGCTATGCCGCCTCATTCAAGCCTTCACACAAAACACTTTAGCACTTAGTCAATAGAGTTTGTGTTATCTTTTCAACAGACAGCAGGTCATTTATATGGTAAACCCAATGACTATACCTGAGCTGCTTAAGATGGGTGGCATCATTTTAGGATAACACAGCTACTAAGGAATTGATTGTGTTTGTGTGTGTGTGTGTGTGTGTGTGTTGTGAGGGTGGTGTTCGTTTTCTGTCTCTTCCTTTCTCCATTTGTGATAGAGACAAGAGGCGAAGGACTCCTGAAGGATTATTCATTGTTTGTGGAGATTGAGAATCATTCCCCAGCAGCGACTTATTTGTATTTGTGTGTCCGTATGTGTGTGTGTGTGTGTGTGTGTGTGTGTGTGTGTGTGTGTGTGTGTGTGTGTGTGTGTGTGGGAGGCAGATAGAGGAATCTGTATGTCAGTCCATGACATTGAGGAAGCCCACGGTCAAATCCATGCTTTAATTCAATTTGACTTCCATTAATAATATCATTTCCTTGCCAACGTGGCATGACGACTCCTACACAGTAATGAAAAACAACTATCTTTGCTGGTGCCCCTCCGAGATATGTGAGACTAGATGGCTGTTTATTAAACTAAGTTGTGTTCTCAGGAAGAGGAGCTTAATGGCCAGACTGAAGACGAGTGCAGTGTAGTCTCTAACTTGACCTTTGACCGGCGAGTGATGAAACTCCCTAGAAACAATGTGGCTGATGATATGGTGCCAGCTTTTGTTTTATGAGCTCTAGCAATGCTTGAGCTGAAAAATATTTCCATGTGACTTGCAGCCCAGCTCCCTCGCACTGGGTCACAGCGACTCAGTGGTGAATCCAAGGGGGGGGATGAGGAGAAATATGTTCAATGTTTCAGGCACTGGCCCTGTGGTTCACACATGGACAATTTATTCAGATTTTTCAGCTCCATCTCATCATATGACCTGAAATTCAATGTCTTATTCTACTGAGCAGTCCTATTACTCTCTAATCACCAATCTGCTGCACCTTGACACATTGCTCACCTTTACAAAAAGTGCCACGATCGCCATTATCCCCATTGTAACATTGATTGGTTACCTTGACATGTCAGCATGAATGTAGAGTATGAAATGTAACAGCCAGGTGTGACATTTTAACCCAGACTCCTTTGTGTGGAAGCTGCGTGCAGATAATGAGCGGAAGAAGACAGAGAGCGCGCGGAACACAAGCAGAAAAGAGGTAGAGTGGAGAGAGGGTAAAAAAAGTAGCAAAGTAGAAGGGAGAAAGAATAAAGTCAAGGAGGTGTGACAGAGAACTGCAGGTGAGGGAATGAGCAGCACACCAAAACAAAAAGGTACGGCGTGAGCGTTATTCCGGTCTGGAGGTGGGTATGGCGGTAACAAGAGTCTGGAGAATGAGGAGAGAGGAAGAGAATCTGGGAGAAAAAAGAGTTAGAGAGGTGTGAGAAGGAGAGTGAGCGGGAGTCAGGAATCTGCCGATGTGTGAGGAGGGAAGTTAGGTGTGATGCTGTGTGACTAACGCTGGTCTCTGGAGCAGACAGTGAGGAGCTGAACTCTGCTGATGACTTTCTGCCACCCTGCAGAGACTGAGACCCACTCGGCTCATTAAAACTTACAACATGTGACTAATGCACAGATGTGTGTGTGTGTGTGTTTGTGTTACTGTTGTTTTGTGCTGTATACCTGCGGGCTAGTTTATTTTGTTCATGTATGTATACTAGAAGTATTCGTGTGTGTGTTTGTGATCTACACCTGAATATTATGATAGATAGTTCCTCTGTTGACCAAGTTGATATATTCCTCCTACCTTACGTGATATATCTTTGCTATCTGAATCTGTGTGATGTATTTGGCTCAGAGAGCAGGCAAAGACAAATCCATCAGTTTGTGACATCTGCACTTTTCCAGGTAAACATTTTTTTAGATGAAACATTGTTGAAAATGCTGATCTGACATAGTTCAACCCATTTTTCTGGTCAATTTTTTTTAATGTCATTCCAGTCTTATTGGCATAGAGTCTGTAGAAAATGCCAGCAAAGATGGCAGAGAGCTGCTATGTGTCAAAAGTGAGCCAGACTGGAATTCACAGCATCACAAGTACACGGTACTGTATGCGCCTTAAGCGCCACACTGTGTTCTCACCACAGAAAACATTTTTTCTGCAGCTTGTACTTGTCAGCCATTTTTGTGAACCCAGAGACATTTCTTGTAAAGCAGGCGCTCTGAGGAGATCAGACCCCATTTGACAAAGCTCAGATGCTGACCAACAACTGTCATAGCCCGTGGCTACATTCCCCAAACAGCGGGGAGCTCCTGGCTCCGGGAACTTGATTATTTTATAGTCACTGTTTTGGCACATATCCTCGCCTAAAAGCTCTGCAAGTCATTAGAAGGCTATTTAAATAAACGTGAACCTCCACCAGGCAGAGGGATAAGCCTTGAGGGTGGCTGTGAGTAGTAATCCCCATGCATCACCTAGCAGGCTTAGTGCAAACTCTTGCTCATGTGCACACACTCAGACAACACAGGCAAAAAAAAACAAAAAAAAAAACACACTCGCTGGAATACTGTGGCACATACACAACCCACTAAATATGCTTTACAGTCTCACACACACAGAAATTCAGGGATTTGAACAAGGAATTAATACGCCCTTCCCAATGGCCAAAGGAAGGGGGATGACTCTCACACTCCACGTGCGAAATCCAGGGTCAGAAAGTGAGTCGTCGCTCAAAGACGCACAGCGGCTGTCGTGTGGTCAAAGCTGCGGGTTGAGACAGAAATAGCAGAGCGGGAATCAACAGCTGAACAGCCGCTTTTTGCGTCTGTTAGACAATGCACCCATTGGATGTGCGTGTCTGTATCTCTGACAAACACTTGTTCCCACTCTCATATATACATCCTCATGCGCTCACATACACATACACATGCTCTACTGTACCTCTCTCTCTCTCTCTCTCTCTCTCTCTCACTCTCTCACTCTCACACACCCTCAAAGTCACATAAACACATAATGTAGTTGCACACACAGAAACACACTTGTGCCTCTGCTCTTACACTCCTTTGCACACCCTCACACCTCCTTGCCCTCTCTAGCTGGCAAACTGTAAAACTCCACCCGGCTTTTCTGCCCTGAGCCGTTCCCATGTTCCCATTCTGGAGTAGAATTGCAGCCTCCCTCCCTCCCTCCCTCCCCTTTTTTTATTTTAAATCCCACAGTGGCAGACGATATAAATGAAGTCGCTTCCCAGCCCTAAAGCGCTGCATAACACCCTAATAACTTCTGTATGCCTAGCGTGAATTAGCTGCGATGCCTTGCCCCACGTCTCGTCGGTGGGTGAGTGCCAGCCGTGCAGAGCTAATGACAGCTAATGACTGTTTACGGTGACAGGATCGTTGTTATCCCCCACCCCCACCCCACCCCGTCACCACCACCACCACACCTCTCCCCAACTCCCCCTGCTGCCAACCCACCCCAGTCTCCAGCTGTTATTATTATTATTATCACTGCGCTGCTTTTGATAAGTCCCCACAGACACCCGTTTAAGTGTTTGCTTCATGAAAGGCTCTCACTGGTTCCAAGCAGTTATGCCAAGATGATGTGATGCTTGGATTTTCTCAGGGAGTAGTTGTTTTTTTTTTTTTTTTTTTTTTTTTTTTCTCCCATTGTTTAACTGAGTTGGGAGTCGGGAGAGTGTGTGTTTTCATGTGCTTGTATTCTAGCATGCCGTCCAGCTTCTCATTTGTGTGTATGTGTTTGTGCGTGTATGTGTGAACAGGCCAGATGATGGAGAACAAATTGAAAATGAGATGGCTTGGACATCTTTTTTTTTCTCTCCTGTGTGTGTGTGTGTGTGTGTGTGTGTGTGTGTGTGTGTGTGTGTGTGTGTGTGTGTGGTTAATTTATTCAGGTTATTTTCTCTTCTCCAGACCCATGCAAATGAGATTGAATGGGAAAGGATGACAAGCATTCAGGCACAGACAGCCTCATCTCTCTCTCTCCCTCTCCCTCCCTCTCCAACACTGTTCTGCTAACTGCCTCTCTCTTTCCTGTCTCCCTTCTCTTCACCTCTCTCCTCTTTTTTCCATCCTCTTCTCTCTCTCTCTCTCTCTCTCTCTCTCTCTCTCCTGTCACACACACACACACACACACACACCTGGTTTCACTCAGTGACACAGAAACACGCAGCCCGTACATGCACGTGTTCCCCTTAAAAGCCCATGAACGGAGAGAAAGCCTCACCACAATGCACCGACCCGAGAGGGCGGTTCTCACAAACATCGCACTCTTCCCCGGTGGATTTGCCGTGACAGTTTGCTTCCATAAGATAAGCTCCACTAACCATTTCCACTGAAGTGAAGGGGTTTTTCATGCCATTGTGTTTGGTAATAAGGCAACCGGCTCTGTGTTGGGCGATTGCTGCTAATACCACACGCCCCAAACAGGCAATGTGATAGCATTGTCTTTCCAAACCTTTTGATATGTGTGTGTGTGAGTGTGTGTGTGTGCATTTGATTAAACTGTGTCTGTTAGTGCAGGTGTAGCCTGTGTCTGTTAATAAGGATGAGTGTGTGTTTAAATGAGCACTCCCCCAGCATGCATGTAAGTGTATGTCTTTGCACACTTGTGTTTTTTCCAAGAGCCAGACTGTGCTGGTGACAGTGAGGACAGAGGCTAATAGTTCCGGTGTAATTAGTTTCAGATTTAGCGTGAAGATGCCATGTGTTGTTGTTCAGTGGGAATTATCATAATGAAACATGCTCTCTGTCTTTGTTCCTTCACACCCTTTGTCCCCTTTTTACCCCCCCACCCCTTTTTTTTCTCTTCTCCCTTTTCCTCTTTGTTCCAGCTTTTATCCACTACCAAACACCTTTCTACCACTTCTCCTGTTCTCTCGCATCCTTGTCTCGACCACGTCCCATTACACTCCGTGCTGATGACATTTTTTTCTCCCTCCCCTCTCTCCCGTCCTCCCCTATTGCAGAGGTGCCGGTGTCCTCGGTCCTGTGTCTGTCCTCGGTCAGGGAGCTGCCGGTTCAGGTCAGGGAGCTTTACGCGCAGGGTTTCGTCCTGGTCGCCGTCCACCCGTTTGTTCACCCCTGCGGCCCCCGCCACGCGCACATCCAGCGCCAGCTCCACAGGGCCGTGCTGGTCAGAGAGACCCCAAGGTACACAAACCTCAAAATCACTCCACTGAAGAGTTTTGACTATTAACAACTACACTGCAGAGTGATTAAGATAAATTAGATGATTCACTTGCAGCCAGATTTAGAGAATAGTTACTTGGTAGCAGCTTTTGCGACTTAGCCAATTGAAGGCAATTGAATCCCATTATCACAAGCAAAATTCTGCACCTCACCTCTCTCTCTCTTGATGTAAAATTAATTGCACATGAGTCAGCCACAACTAACTTTAGTTCAGTGCCCCAATTCCTTCACTTTTGACTATACATGATAATATACTGTACTGTGTGAATACCCTCTATACTGTGTAGGTACTGTATCTCTTCTGTAACCTAGTTCTTCTTTTTGTAACCCTCTTCTGCTGGTGACAATAAAAACTACAATATTTGCCACCATATTTGGGCAGAGTATAGTTTTCATACCTCACCACTCTCTCTTCTGCTGGTGCAGCGTACAACGCTAGTTTTATTCTCAGCATCTCATCACAGATGTTAATGACAGATCTGATGCAAATAGAAACCATATACATCCATGCAGAGACCTCCTCAGACTCTTCATCATCATTCATGCAGTCCTGTCAGTGGATTCATTTGTAGTTCATTTCCGTTTTGAGTCATGAATAATGGCAATAATTTTTCCCATTTTTGTCCCAGTGTTGCTGCTTGTGGTCTTATTTTTTCCATTAAGAACATTTCCTCAGTAATTAACAGCCATCGGCACTTTACATACATTTCACAGCTCCGCAGATTGTTTTCTGACATTTCCAAAACATATGTGAGTGACAATACATCAATTGACATTCTCTCCAGCATATCTGACTTCAGCTTACTGGAACTTTATGATCATTTAGATGAAGAAACTGTCTCACATAGAGACGGGGACCCCTGTGGATCAGTCTTTGTGTCTCTTCACTCAGAGAACTGGGGTTACACATGTAACCCTCTATTGTTGTCACTTTTTCATTGCAATTAAAGGGATTTCTTTGCTTAGTCTACAGTTTTATGCATCCTCTTCAACGTGCTCTTTTAATGTGAATTCAAGGAATAGCATATTGTATTCACACACATATACACACACAAACACACACTCTAGTGCACAGGCAGGTGCCAGGCTGCTCCTTTGATGCCCCTCCTGCCAAGTGGTCCTGCTGCTTCCTGGCACCTGTCACCGTGGAGACGGCTGATTGCATCATCAGCGCTCGCCAGAGGGGAATGGCGTGCTGAAAGAGAGAAACCATCTCTCCATCCTTTCATCTGCTTTCTTCAGAGATGGCGTCCCCTCTTTTCTTTTGTCCTCCCCCCCCCCCCCCCCCTTGTCCCCTTTACTCCGCCTTTTATCTCCCCATCACCGCCATCCCCTTTCATCAGAAACCCTAAAAGTGAAAGAAGAAAAATCTGACAGATCTACTGTTTCAAATCTAGCCGGGGAATGTCACTCATGCCTCAGAGCACAAGATATTACCACGGCCTTCCCACTGACCTCAATCCAAATCTGAAGAGGCGTATCTGAATACTCCTTTTATGATGGTGTCCTGCAGTGGGAGCAGAAGGAAATTCAGTCCCTTATGCTGTCTAATAAGTCTATTGTGATTGTGGTGAATGTGTGCTCTCCTTAAATGGAAAATTCACCCTGTTCCAGAACCCACGTTATATTTGTGCTGTGATTGCTCTTGGTCAATAAATGCTCATGAACATTAGCTTGTCCATAGAGTGTAGGCTCGTTTAGACTGTAATGTTACTAGGTGCTGGAACTGCTCTGGAGGTAATGCACAGGAAACAACCCTAAAGGAGACAGCCCAGGGTAATGTTATAACAGTGCGGGTACATTTAACATTTTCTGGTTCATAAGAGCAGAATTGGACGGAGGTCAATTACATATGATTGATGTTTTGCAGTGAATATGTGTTTCAGTGTTTTCATTTCTCACCCTGTAGTTCAGAGAAAAGCCAACTGAGGTGGGCAAGACATCGTCTGGAGACAGATGTGTGTGTGGCAGGTCACCAGACCGCTGACCCAGAAGTGATCCAGAGCTACGTCAAGAGGGTGAGTTCGAGGGGGCGTAGAGTTGTGCCAACACAGGCCTCATATTGTTCACTACTCATGAATTTGTTTTCAAATAGTAATTCATGAAGGCTGGGATAAAAATAACGATCTTTGTTGTGTTATGCAAACAAATCAGTATTCTTCAAAGACAATCAAGAGGCTGTAAGACTGTAATTTCAAAAAGGATCTTGGTCATTATGTTTTCAGGCTGTCCAACCATCCCATTCTCGTGAACACGATATCTCACAAACGCCTTGAGGGAATTTCTTCAAATGACACAAGAGTTCACTTGGACTCAAGCTTGAACTGATTAGACTTTTGTGGTCAAAAGGTCAAAGGTCACTGAAATCTCACATCCATCCCATGGTTGAGTTGACACCCAGTTCCTCTTAAAATATTTTTATTAGTCTTGCACAGGCATAATCAGGTAGGTTGAAAAATGACATAAGAAAATATACCTGTACGATATATTTTAAAAGAAAGAGCAGCCAGTGCTCCCTAGCAGCTCCTTATCTCTCTACCTGACAGAACACTATCGCATCCAGTGGACCTCTGAAGTCATGCACGAGACTGAAAAAAATGGAGGGAGGAGTAGGGAGGATGGGACAACATTAATAAATGAAATAAGAAAATACAATAGAATGAAAAACCACAATCACCTAGTCATCAAGTCGAAGAGGGGATCCAATGAGATGAGAAGAGACTCTCTGATGGAAACTCTTATCTTTTCTAATTTAATATGAAAAAGAATGTATTTCAGCCAGCTAACATAGGAATGGGAATGAAGAGTTTTTCCATTTAAGAGAGATAAGAAGCTGGCCAATAGGATTGTAAGAGTAGCACTGGAGGGAAAGTGATACAAAGTGGCCGGTTGTGACTTCATGAATGCAACTGAAGTAAGACAAAGAAACAGGATTGGTTACATCATGTCTGTTACCTAGTCCCCTTAATGAGGTCAGTATCTGCACTGATACTGATCTGGTGTATTGGATCATTGTATCCCCTAGAGAGTGTGTTATGTTTGATAGCCACGTAGAGATCTGTTGAGAGGCACAGGAGGTCACAGACTACAGGCAGGTGGTCCACATCTCCATGACTCCAGATGTCTTTTTAAAGAATCATGTAATTTCTGTTGGAGAGTGCCCTTTTTATTTTGTTCTCAAGTAGCACTTTGGAAATGCTACACTGCTGGAATTATTATCCTTATTGTTTATAATCATGTCTACACACAAAACAAGGTGGAAGTCGATTTAATAAAGTGGGTTATAGGTAATGTCCAGTCCTAAACTTTTCTCTCATAATTTCTTGGCATATTTCGATATTTCCAGTGTCACTTTTCTTCCTGGCTTTCTCCTCCTGGAGTGCAGTGCTAAATTGGTGGAGTAGTCTTTTAACAAAAGCGATCTAGAGATGTAGAATCCACCCCTCCTGCCATCTCTGTCTCCGTACTTGTTGCGCTGTGTGTTTTCGTGTGCGCCTTTCATGTTGGTGCAGCACTGCTGTGACAGTGAAGCAAACATTACTGGGCACAAAAGGCTACAGGCAACGGTAGATGTGTGTAATTGCCTGTCTGGGCCATATGGTAACCCAGACTCTGGTCCTGACACGCAGAGCTTCTCCAATTCAAATGGAGCAGATTTGATTAGAGGTTTTCCATTTTAAAGTATTGCAAATTTACCTGATTGGAGGGGTTTTAGCAATTCATTGTGAGGGGAAGCTGAACAAGGACCAGGTCCAGTTGTAATATGATAGACCCAAGTGGGCTATAAATAAAGATGGAGGAGGAAAAGAAACGAGCAGAAAAAACTGGATTCCAACTAGTTTCGTTAGTTCACACTAGTTCAGAGAAACAAAGGGAGGAGCAGTACAGTGAATGGAGCATTACAGTAGTTGGGGTAAACTATAGTGAGGGTTAACCCTAGATACCCCGCCAACCACAGCGTCATCACTGGCATTTATCAGCTATAAAACTCACTTTTGGTTTCTGCTCATGAATTTGCCAACAGTCCTACAATGGGAAATGAAAATGTGCTCTATTGAATAGATTTGCATCTGAACACCCAGAGAGCACAAAGGGAAACCTGATTGGATGGAAATGCACATCACTGAGTATAATGTGATAGGCTCCGGCAGCGTGACATGAATAACCAATCAGATCACAAGCTGCCAGAGAGTTTGAGATAAGAACCCAGGAGCAGTACCGGGCAGACAGAGTGACAGGATGGGGTGGGGTGTGTGCATATGAGTGCATGTTTTCAGTTTTGAAATTCTATACCTCTATTTTTCCAGCACTCACTAGCCCACCCACTCTCAATCTGTCTCCAGACATAGTCATCAGATAAAACTGCTTGAGTGTGTTGGATGTAATAGACAGACTGTTTAGAAATGTGACGCGTGCTCAAGAATGAGTGAAGTGTCAAAAGTAGTGGGTAAGAGGGGAAGATGTGTCTCATTATTGTTCAGTGGTAGTTTGCAATCTGATTTCTCTCCCGTCGAGCCTGTCTAAAACTGTCAGTGCAAATATCAACTGACAACTAACCACCAGAGCTCCATGGGAGGGAGCGACACACACACACACACATGCACACGCACACGCTGTCACACACATGTGCACGCACGCTGGATGCGTTGAGATAATGAGGTCCTTTTGTCATTTGAATATTTGATCTTTGCAGATGATTAGGTAGGTTGTTATTTTGCAGAATATCTGCTCTGCATACGTCAGCCTTTGTTTGTGTGTAAATGAGGCTTTGTTTGTCTGACTGTAGTAGAACAGACTGTACTGTAATTTATTTCTGGTGCTGTGAATGACATCTTTTATATTCATGTGTCACTCAAATTAGATTCTAATAGATATTGTGGGTGTGTATAGGTGATAACACTGTGTGTGTGTGTGTGTGTGTGTGTGTGTGTGTGTGTGCGCGTGGCGCCATTCCAACAGATCCAGGATGTAGCAGAGCAAGGGGTGATGTTTGTGGGCTTTCTTCAGCAGCCAGGTGGGGGGCCCTGCTTCTTGGGGCACTGGGACCCAGAGGATCTGTCGTCCTTACATTCAAGTCCTTCGCCCATACATCGACACCCCTTCAGCGCCAACACCAGCCCGACAGATCTGACTGAACCGCATCAAAACGGTGCAGAACCTGACCCCTCTCACCTCTTTGAACCTCAAGAGTTAGATCATGAAAACGTAGAATGTACCACACAGTCTTTGGTGCCCAGAGAGCCAGACTTCAGCCCTCTGAAACCCAGTCCAGAGCTCAATGCGGAGGAGTCTAATGAACAAAGTCAGACCTCACAGATCAGTTTCAAAGAGTCACTTGAATCAACAAACCAACCTCAAAATCACAGTAAACCTGGTGTAGACACAGCTCAGTGGTGTCCAGATCAAAACCCAGCAGGTACTCATGGGAGCCAGCCATGTCTCAGCCCTACAGAAAGCGAGTAGATACAGGCAGGCAGCAGGAGCATATTCACCAGAAACATGAAGAATCCACAGAAAAACACTTTAACTCTGCCAAAGCAGAGAGAAAGACAAGGTCTGCTTCCAGACAGCTGCCTCAGCCTCCAGAACTTGAACGTTAACCATGAAAAGTCCGGCCTGTCTGCACGGATGGGCAAAGCAGAGTAACAACACACAACAACAACCACATTCGGCCTCAAGAGTCTGAAGAGAAAGATAAAGCACAACTTCACCACCAGCACAGGCTAGTGGCAACTAGCGCCCTGTCTGTTGTCTAGTTTGACAAGTCATTAGCAATCAGATCTCCTGCAGTTGCTAATTTTCCTGTTTATTTGTGTAGGGATGCAGCTTCTTGTTCTGTACAATCTCCCACAGGAGCTGAACACTTCTCTGAGGTTCCCATCATTGAGGGTGCCGCCCAGTTCAAAAGGAAGCGGGCCAATCACAGAAGTTGACGACACCGGCTTCTGACCACGACTAGCATTTCACCAGCGGTGCACACCTCATCGGCGGGTTTCCACCTGGAGATGATAACGGTATGTTTGATGAGTATAGCAAGAAACTGTAGCAGACACAGGAAAACAGGCAGAAGTAGCAGATGAACCAGGATAGATGTAATCTTAATCAAGGCAGCATGAGTGCACTTGGCACCAGAAAGTGGTACAGTAAAACCAATAGTGCATCCTCACAGGATGTGATGCTCAATGTGGTTTAGTGACTAGTAGTTGTTGTACAGCTAATAGGATGGCTTCACATACACTCCAGGTTAGTTGTTTCTCCTACTTCCAGTCTGTATGCTACAAAGTTAATCAGCTTCATATGTAGTATGACAGAAAGTGTTATCAAACTCTAATCATCAGAGAGAAAAGTAAACAAGACATTTCCCAAAATAAAACTGTTCTGCTGGTTCCCATCAATAAACTCAAACGTCTAGAGTTTATGTCAAAGATGGATTTATGAGACTCAGTGTTTGTACAGTTCATCAGAGGTGGGGCCCAAATGCCAGTAGAAAATTCTTGCCAATCCATCCAATATTATTGTCAAGGCATTTCACTACAGCACAATTGTTAACAGCATGGTGGCACAAGAGAAAAGCTATGTGCTCACCAAAGCCGAAGTAGGATTCATCCTCTAGGGACCAAGAATGTTCAACATTTTATGGTACCATTGTAGTCGTACTGACCAACTGACACATCCATAGGCCATGCTACAACATGGCTAAATACCTTTCATTCCTCTTTCACTTATAACTTCTTAACAAATGGCTCAAACTCAGAGGAATTTCCTTGTTTTAGTTGCAGCGCGTGCTCAGCTTAGAGGAAAAGCTGCTGCCGCCGCTGTAGATCTCTGGGTTTTACTGCAGGTAATGGATGATATGCGAGTTATGTGCCGCAAGTCCGCGCTTACAACCATAAAGTCACTGCTCAGTCACCTGGGTGGAATAAGTAGGCTTAAGCCATGGGGGAGACAGGGATCAATAGCAAGAGATCGGAGACTGTCTGAACTGGATACATCCCCCGCCATCTGGACTGTCCCTGATTTGTCCTGTTTTCTCCAGACAATGGGGTTCATCTGTGGATAAAGTGTGTTCATCTTCCAGAGCCTATGGAGAGCACTACAAACACCTCCTATGATGCTATCGCGGGTTGAGCAGTGACCGTTGTTGATGTAGGTCTTTGATTTTAATACTGCACTTTGAGACAACTTTGTGACTGAAGGCTTAAGCTGTTTTCTGTCAGACATTATGTAAGAGTGAGATGAAGGAACCAGTGTGCGCAAGCTTGTGGCTGGCTTTTCACCTGTGTGTTTTCCACATGTATGTCTTATTGCATACTTGTTGGTGTGGAGTGATTTTTCACTTTCTCCTGCTCAGGGTGGTGGTGAAGACAGACTACATCCCGTTGCTCCAGTCTTTAGCCCCATATGGATGGAGGGCCAATGTGTGTTACCCACTCCAACTGTTTCAAGACCAACAGGTACAGAACTACACCCAAACACATCACCGCTAGCCAAAAACTCATATCTCTGCTGAACCCATCTTCTTCTTTTCACATCTGATTGTTAGACAACATCATTCAAAAACCAGCAAAGACTAATTACTGCTTGTTGATTTCAGAGTGATTATTCTTTTGTCCTGGATGTTGCCCGCCTCATTCTGTTTTGGGATTACGACTGACAGCGATTATCTTAGATACACAGGAGGATGGTTTGAGACTGACAAATCACGATCATGTGCTCATCCCAACATGAAACTGCTTTTGAAATCTGTCGGAGCTGCGAACAAAGTCTGTCACAGATGTTTCCTCGCCTTGTAACCTGTCACTTTTACAACCTCAAATAAACAGAAACCGGATTAACAACATGTAGCGATATGCAGGCTCGCCAGATTACAAGAGGTAAATAGTAGTGAAAGTGCTGCTCTTTTCTTTCCGAAAGAGTGATGGGAGTTTGTCGATCAAGCAAATCCTCTCCTCAGAGACCGGTTTACAGCTAAAGAAAAGACTTCAAGGTTTGCTCCTTTTCTTCCATCTCCGCAGCACATCTGCTGTCACTTATCTCTGTTGTGTGCCTTTAGATACATGATTTTAAGGCTGCCAGAGGGTGCTATTAAAAGTCATGTTGCTAAATATGGGATATACAGCAAATATAAACCTGCTCAGGAAAAAGTCTAATAATAGAAGTATTAGGCGGCCTCAAACTGTACAGGAAAGAGGCACTGTCAGAGAGAGGCTGGTTGTGGTTTCATTGTGGGTGCCTGGAGAGATGGAAAGAAAAAGAAAAGCACAAACCGTCTCAAACGCTGCCTATTTGATTTCAGATGCTGGACCCTAGGGTCGGCAGAATAAGGCAAAGAAAACCTACAGTGTGGGAGAGAAGAGGAGAGAACAGGTCCCCAGTGATGGAGGCAGAGATGGACAAGGAGACGAGACAAAAGAAGAGGGAAGAAGAGGCCGAAAGAGGAAGTGTAGGACATGAAGGAACGGAAGGGCGAGTGCCTCAGGAAGGCTGAGAGAGGGGAGAGGACTTAATGGCATCAAAGGGGCTCAAGGCCCCTATCAGGGGAGCAGGATTTGCTAAGGCCAGAGGAGGAAACTGATACGACAAGACTGTCCAAGCAGGAGAAGTCGGTGAGATGGACAGATGTGTCATAGAGATGATGGAGGGGTCAAAGAGGAGGTGAAGATGGAAGAACGGATCAACAGGCAGCAGTTGTTTTCAGGTGTCTGTTGACACATTGGGCACAAATGGGAAAAGGTGTTGAAACCTGGTTAGTTTATCAAAAAGTCTTATAAAGGAATGTTTTATTGATCTGGATTTTAGTTCCTGTGACATTCCAGATGTAGTCATATATGCTGTATTTATACGCGTGCTGTTGCTAATGTCAATCTGCTGTTTAGGATGCAAGTTCAGTTGTAGTTCTGGAAATGGGAAAGTGTTAGTGTTCTTCTGCTGGGTCAAAGTTGCTATTTGATGTCTTTACATGAAATGAAATGACTGGTACAGGATCATACTATATAGTAAAAATCCTAGCGGAAGTTCTAGTTCAAGCCTAAGTATTATTTTTCTGCTCATTGTTGTATTTTACTGTTTTCTTGTGGGTAGGACTGTTAAAAAGGGAGTATTGATTTCACTGGGCTCATTGTATTTTTATATGTAAACCATATAAATTAAGATAGAAAGAGCAGGAAAGATAAGGTATTTAATAACCGTATTGAAGTCAACGATACATCTAAGCTATTACAGACAGTATCTCTATATATACAATACTATGACACTGTAGTATGTAGTTATACAAAGATGTTTGAGGAATGAAAGTCAATATACACTCACCCCGTGTTTATTTGTCTACCAAGTAGTGAGTTTATTTAAAAAATCTTTCACTAGTAAAGACTGCTATCATATTTTTTTCAAAACAAAATTTAGGAATTACTTAATTAGTTGTAAAAATCATATATGGTATCACTGGGATTTTTTAAATATTGAAATTTATTTGAGTTGTCAAAAAAAAGAAATAATACAGTATCAGCCAGGTTCTACACTATATTAGCAATATTCGCATTTTTACATGGCTCCAAATATTAAAGGGTCAGTTCATTCAAATCACCTGCAAGAATACAATAGCTTCAGTAGAGACCAGCTATGTGGATAGTTTTGTTCTTTTTGTCCACAGGTTTTGAGATATCTGTGTTCGAGATTTTCTGTCTCCACCTCAGTACAATGAAGTGTTTTTGTTTTTGTTCTAATTCAAAAGAATCAACATCTCTCTCAGAAGTGATATGTCTGTTATTCAAGATAATAAATAGTTGACACTAGTTGTTAATTTTATTTTTTAATGCAATTTTTCAACGCTGGGAGCATCACAAACTATTTCCATTCACCTGCATTGTATAGGATCTGTCTCAAACCTGACCAAATCAATCCAAAATTGTCTGTTTAACAAATACAAAAGACAAGCAGAAATGCTTTTAGAATTGAGTGAACTGACCTTTAAGGGTTTCTCTGCAGAAAATGTACATTAAAAAATCAGCTATTTCTGACTTATTTCAAATACCTAAAGGTAAGTAGTGTGACATGTGTCTTTATATAAAAGCAGAGGTCAATAAAGTGTTGAAAACAGATTGACCTAATTTCTTTATTTCCAACTTATGTTGCTAGCATAAACAGTTTTCTACATGAGGAAGGAACGAACAACCTCGAAAATGAGTCTCAATGGTGTAACCCCACTGGAGAGACGATGGCAAGAAGCTCGCAACCATCTCCTGAGGATGTTCAGCAATCCAAGCCAATCAGAGACCACCTGAGTCTCCATTACAGTGCACCATGATACTCTACTCCACCTGGGATGAGAAACCGTTCATGGTTTGTGGATGCAGACGCGCTGTGTATGCATGTAATAGTGTAAGTGAGTAAACAGGCTGGGACACTATTTATTATGTGGAGTTTGTTAATATTTGACTGCATACCATGGTGCTAAGTTTGCATGTGAGGAAATGTAGAAATAATCACTCCATTGTAACTTATCAGTCAAACTCTTTCAGTTCTGCAAATAAATAGCTCTAAGTTATTTCACAAAGTATAAATACACATGGTATAACACTTACAACACAGTTTATCAAGGTATTATGTATTCTGAAAATGAGTCACCAAACACTGATGTAAGGTAAATAACAGTACATCGCTGCTATTGTTTGCACTATTGTTTCTATGTTCTAGGAGATTTTAAAGCAACAGTTTGACATTCTAAAAAATTTTGCTCATTCACTTTCTTGCTGGAGACTTACACAAGAATATATAAATATTAAGCAGCAGCCAACAACGTATTAGTTTAGCTTAGCATAAAGACTGAAACGGGAAATTGCTAGCCTGCTGGTTATTGAACATACGTCTCATTTATTTGATCTGTACAAAAAGACGGTAAAACAAGGCAGTTTCATGCAGTTAAATACCATTGTACAGGTGCACTGACTCCTGAACTTGTTCAGCACATGACCTCCATAAAGTCAGAAGATGCTGTTTTACAGTTTTTGCATGGATTAAACAAACCAGACTTGACACGTTATGAAGAAGCTTTAGAGGTGCAAGTAGGCAGATTTGCACCCATTTCCATTTATGTTCTTTTGTGTTAAGATAACTGGCTGCGGCACTATATTTAGAAGCCACGATGAGTGGTATCAATCTTCTCATCTAACTCTTTGGCAGGAATGTGAATAAACGTCAACCATTCCTTTTAAGACATGCATAGGATAAAAGGGGTGCTGCGAAACAACGCTTAGGTGGAAATTGTACGTAAAACTAAACATCACCTGGCGTTTGTTTAAGCAGAACTCAGTCAAGGCAAGTTTGCTGGAAATTGAATATGAACGAACATGAAGGTATGTATCATCTGAATCAAATGTGTCCATCATGCTCATGAAAGGAACATCAGTTTTCAGCGAGGCAGGAGCGAAA
>BRZM01000727.1:71403-86166 GCA_033238685.1 Lates japonicus | reverse complement strand
TTTCACAGGCTCATCATGGAGTTGAGTGCAATACTCCCTGAAATGTAGTGAAGAAAAGAACAAAATGCTAACATGTAACTTAATGCCACCAACAATTACTTGATTAAATGTGCTTAATTACCACCACTGCAAACTTGATGGTTTATTGTGATTATAATTTATCAAGTCATTAGTGACATTACTGTAGATATGTCAGTGAGAAAACCTTACACTTTTTATTACTGTGATTAATAATAACTTTGTAACGTAAAGTTTCAAATATATTTTCCTCAGTCATTTTACTTCAAAAAGTTATAGCTTATAACTGGTCTATTGGATCACGGTAAATCATTTTTAAACAGTTAATTTATTGGACATTACTCCACAATTATGGTAACCTACATATATTTTCAAACTGTCAATATACAGCTGACTGTAACTCCACATACTGATGATGGAGCCTGTGCTGAACCAGCTCAGCTGGGCCATGATAAGTGGAATGTGTCCTGGTAAGAATGAAAAGTCAGGGAATGAGACAAACAGGCACAAAACTACATGAAACCTTGGAAGAAACTTTCGACACTTGAGTTGACTTAAGGCACGAGGACAAGCAGAAGTATCCGAAGGAGCATGTGACAAGCAATTCTAGCAGGTAAAATTATGCCAGGCCAAAGTGCTTCCTCACTTAATGTGAACCACAGCAACAACAATTGCACGTTTAGTGCAGTAAATGTTACCAGGAGACCTTAACTTCTTCCCGTCGCGTGCCCTCCGTATAATAAACACTCAAAGTGGTCCATTTTAAACCATGTGACTAACTACATGCTGAGTACAACCTGTTTTTTGGTCAGGTTACTATCACCATCAACAACGCAGAATAAACATCTCACTGCCCATTCCACCTCTTTGCATGACAAGGTAATTCGTGGCTCAAACTATTGGCGTCCATAACTTGGAACATAATTTGGCTCCCCTGGTTTGGGTTAAGGTCCAGCTGATACAAAAGGGCTCTTTTTTAATGTGTTAACAAAGAGGCATCGCCTCATGGGGTTTGTTGCCACGCAAACCACAAGCCACACCTACCATTATGTTGTTAATTCACCTGAGCATCGCTCACGCGACGGACTCCCGAGAGTTCTACCCAATCAGGAGGAGACAGGTGCTTGAGGTGAGAGTTTCGGAGGCGGAACCTGCTGGTTCAGTAGACGGTGGCCGTCTTTATAAATGTGTCAATTCATTTGGACGTTTCTGGAGGATTGCTGAAGAAGAGAGGGTATTTGAGTGAAGAGAAGGGAAAATTATGTCTTAGAAGGGAGATGTAAGGGTCCCGAGGACACCCAGTTTGGCTTGTGCGTAAATGATACTGCTAATTCCCTTTGAGGGACTGCTGTCACAGTTGCTCTGAGCTCTTCCACCACTGGAAGAAGAAGAAGCTACAGTGAACTCAACCTGTGGATTTTACATTCAGCACATTAAGAAGTTTGACGTTCGCATTTTCGACTTTGGTCGTTTTATGTCCATACCCATCTGTCCCAGCTCAGGTAAGGGCTCGTGAAAGCTTTTAAGGGCATTGTTCGCCTGTGAATCGCTGGGCCTGGGTTTGTCTTCTTCTGTTCTCGCCGGAGTCATTAAACCAGTTTTACAGAAAAAGGTAAACATGGTTACACTGGTTATTCACAAGATTAGCTGAAGAAGCTGTCTCAGTAGCTGGGAAATGTTATGAGGGAGGTGCAATTAAATCAGGGAAAATTTTGAACTGAAACATATTCAGATTTAAACAGACTGGAGTTTTATGAATGTTAAGTACAATGAAGGCTTTGGATGGAAGGATGTCTAGCCAGTTATAAATGCACACAGCTTTAAAGGAGTAACTTGGTGTTTTATAAGAAATTTGAGATGAAGAGAGTTGGATGGGGTGGGGGTGAGAGAGGAGGTGAACTGTTTACAGCAGGCAATGGTTGCAGTGTCATCCACTCACCCAGGCAAAACAATGACCTTACAGAAAATGTCATCAGTTACTCTAATGCTGGTGTAGAGAAGAACATCTGAACCAACAGCTGAGTACGGTGTTTTCTGGTTTCTGCTTCCTGCTCCACTTTTTCTGCCTCCAAACAAAGATGATGAGAGGACCCTATGGTGGAGGCTGCCTTGCCAAAGAGGGTAGTCTGTGGCCCTAAGGAAACAGGATCACCCAACTTCGGCCCAGACTTTGACCCTTTGCCCAACATCCAGAGAGGCCAAGAGAGACTCATGCTGGCCCCAAGACTCCCAGTGACCAGGGCCAGCAGGCAGTAAGAACCCCTGAACATCTCTCGGGCGACGAGACCCACGACGCACTCCCCACCTGGAGTCAGTGTTCAATGTGAGCAGACGCAGCCGTAGGAACAACATGAAGGGCTACGCCTAATGATTGAAGAGAAGAGGAAGGTACCAGCCTTCCCATACAGGAGAAAGAGACAGAGAATGGGAAAGAGAAGGAGGATGTACGTGACGAGGAGGAAAAGGAGAAAAAGATCAGACTGCTTTACAAAGATGCTTGACAAGACAGAGAGGGATTTGAGCACATGAAGATGCTTCAAACTTGAGGCTGAGGTCTACTGTGTTACAGGACAGACAAGAGGGAGTTACCAACTTTTAGCCCAATACTGCAGGAATAAGATTGTATGGTACAAGAATTATTGAACATTTGTTGATGGACTTGTGCCAGAAGGCCACAGAAACAATACTAAGTAACACGAAAGGGATTGTACTTGTTTCTAATGGTTACTGAACCATTTTACCAACAATATCCCATACACAAAGCCCCAGTGAAGAGATACAGTAGTAATGCAGTGAGCACTTAAAAGCCTAACACAGTTGAGTCCCACAGTGTCCCTGTTTTAGTCATGGAATGTTATTGTCATTAGCAAAATCAGCAATAGACCCACAACCCTCTTAAGAAAGCACAGTCATCAAATGTCATTTTCTACCAATGCTCAAGATAAAGTGTGATATGCTTCAAGAAAATATTGTCTATAAGATGTTTACATTATTTCTGTAATGAGAAGAATATATGTTTGATAATGAAGGATAAGTGTAATGCTCCTTTTACAATGCTTTTACAAAAACATGTTGATTCTAAAGGGTTAGAAGGATGTCTATGAAGGTGTAAATGATTTTCATTATTACGTGTGAACAAAAAAAAAAATCAGCTAGTGGAAGAAATTAAGAAATGTTTGTGAGCAGCTTGTAGTCAGACAGACAACGCTTGCCTGAAAAAACGCATGAAATATTTTAAATGAAGGATGAAATCCGGCATGTTTTTTTTTTTAACATAATGGGTCCTAAACAAAGCTACTGGTATTGAAGTAAGAAGCTAACATTGTATCCAACTGAAGGAGATATAGCCAGTGTGATCCAGCCACTGATGTAGTTTGCTTTACAGGACTACTGTATTTTGGATCGCCTGTGAAATAAATCTGATAACTGCTACAATCAGTTGTATGAATGTGTGTGCTTCATCATTATATTAAATCACAATTAATGTTCCAACGAAAGCATTGCAACTTTGTGTTGCCACCTTGAGAAAATTGTCTTGAAACAGACATTAATGTATGCTAGCAAGAAAAAACAGACATTTTACAGCTCAAGAATGACAAAAAGTCACATAAAGGAGGAAATGTGCATTAAAGTCACTGATGTAAAAGTGTAAAACACAATATCAACAACAGTCATATAACTTCTCTCAGCAGCTGGTGCCTGATCATCACTTCAGCAGGAAGAGGTGAGGAGAGCCAGGGGGCCTGATGTGTGATTATCACATTGTCTAAAAAAGCAATTACAAGGAATTAGTGCCATTTATATATATATATAGTGTCTGCAGTGTGTGTGTGTGTGTGTGTCAGAGCCGGGCCTAAATTACGCTGTTCTGTCACTTCGAGGTAGGAGTGTGCCTGTGTCACTGCATTCCTGTCACTGTTACAGTTTGAGGTGTGTATGTGTGTGTGCGTGCGAGCGCCTGAACCATTCATGTTTATTTAAGAGGGTTACAACTGATGCACACCCCACGACAATGAAATTTTAATAATTTCACATTATCGCTGTCAAATTTAACGTGGTATTGTTATCTCACAGTAGTTCTTAAATTATGGTATATACAGGCTGTAGGTTCTTTGAAATTGAATGAATGAGGATGAGTTGTAATGTCATATTTTGAACACAAGAGGGCGAAAATGTGCCATCACACCGCCGGAAAATATCCATCCGGTAAGATCTTATTACAGAAACCTCACTGTCTTCAGCACTCAGTCAGAACCAGTTCTCATGTATGCTAAATGTTTATTTTATTCCACAGGTGTAATTCAAGGTGAGGGAAAGTTTCTTGGCAACTTGAGGCGATGACACTGAGCCGAGTGTTCTCTCTCTCTCTCTCTCTCTCCCTCTCTCTCTCTCTCTCTCTCTCCCCATTGGTCCAGTGTTGAGCATGGGCGGTGAGGTGTGGCCTTGCACTGTGTGCGCCTCCTGCAGTGTGCTCATACAGGAGGGGGGGGGGATAAACCGTAATCAGACAGAGCCATAAAGAGAACATTGTGCAGAACTAATTACACTTGCGTGTCTTCAGCGTCTCTTATGTGGACCCAAAAACGCTTTCTGCAGCTTGTTTTTAAGTGATTGCAAGCTTTAGTTGTTGACAGCTGAAACGTTGGAGAAGTGGTGTCCTCATTTGACTAAAAATATCTTGGGAACTTTCTCTCTGGCCCGCTGCTGAGGAGCGCACTATGAGGACAGTTTGCTGCGCTCCGTCTCACTGAAGCTTTTCCTGCAAACAGGTGGATTACTGATATTCTCTAAAGGTAAGACAGGTGTAGCCGATACACTGGACTAATTAACAAGCAGATGACAGGTCGTTATAGCCGCTTTTTCTTTTTCTTTGCTGATAAAATACCATAAAACATCCTGAAATGTGGAGTAACAACAGACACATGTTAACACCGCGTTTGTTCGAGCACCTTGTCTTTTACCTGTGACTCACAAGTGGATTTTCTGCAGGGGCAGAGGGAAAAAAAAGTCATGCCAAGCAACAGATTAATTTTTAGTTTAACAAAGAAAAAACATCGAAAACAAAAATATATCAGGGTGATAGTTTTTTGTTGAGACTGGCATTACTGGTTGGGATCCTACAGACCCCACTGCTGTATGTGTAAACAAACACACAAACAAAGCCACAAATGAATAATAACTACATCAGCTACTTTGTCCTCTGAACATTTTTCTTTTTTCTCGTTCCTTTTGCTACAAACTGAACATTTACATTTTGATGGAGGCGAAAAGATAAATGAGGATCAAGTATTGTTACTACATCAAAGAAGGATATTTCAAGTTTGATACATTATATGGGCTAAGCATCCATACACTCATTCACTGACAAAAATGTATAACATGTGGTCCTACATAATGTTACTTATGTTTTAGGTCAGTTATCTTCCTGTTAGACCTTTTCAGACTGTTGAAAATGTTTGTTGTCAGTCACAGATACAGAGCAGATGATTGTTTTTAACTATAATTTACAGCTTACAACAGACTTTCTGTTGTGGGTCCCCAGTCAGAACATTACAGTTACAACCTGTCCATTGATTCCTACTGTAGAGACCCTGGAGGTCGATGGTCTCCGGTAAACAACCTTTTCGCATGTCTTTGACACAAAAAGTGTGAGAACAGCTGCGGGCTCCAGCTGCCTGTCAGCGTCACTTCAGGTCTGCTTTGCCTCAGGATGAACACGACGTATTACACGTCAATGAAAAGAGCAACTGGCGTGAGAGAGGTGCATTTCCACTGTGTCCCAACAGGAGCTCAGTTAACCAGTGTCCAGCTTGGCCCCCCCCCTTTAAAGACCTACACTGGCAGTGTCACGCAGGCTGCTTGACACAGATATGAAGATAGAAATAGCATCAGAGGAGTAGTTGCAGAGGGGAACATAACATGAACTTAATTCAAATCAGTGAGGGACAGATTCATAGCGATACAACAAAAACAGGTTCTGTTCTGTGTTTTATTAAATTGCTAAGGAGGATCATGTGCAGATTCCGCAGAGAACTGAGTGTGCACAAACCTCTGTTTTCAGTCTTTCAGCTGCGGCAGACTCGTCAAGAATTTATGATGCCAAGAAGCTGGGTGGAGGTCTCAGTGACTGTCACTGTGAATCATTTACTAGCCAAGTTGCCAACAACAACGTGGAGTTTGAAATGTGGTGACATAATCCTGGAAAGCTGATGAGGTGGACACTGATGCTTATCACTCTGAACCAGCTGCTCTTGAAGGCATCCTGTACGTAGTCACATGTGCAGTATATGTTGGAGGAGAGAACAATGTGTTTGCAGGCTGTAGCATACCCCTGTGGCATTCCCCTTAATGTGTTTTCCATTCAGTTACTGGAGTGAGGGCCCTTGGTTGTTGGGTGACTCAAGGGTAGGGGTCTGTTACTTTACACACAACACTCACCATTGTTCTTCTCCAAAGTCCCACCACAGAGCATTGTGGGAAGAAGAGGAGGACAAGAGCAGGGGGGATGTGTCAGATTTCTCTGGAGAGGATGGAGCGCTTGCTGTTTCCTGTTTTGCGCCGTACGGTGGTGAAAGCATTTCCTGTTTCAGGGAAGAGAGCGGGAGGTCATCGAGCGTGCCCCTTTGCACAGTAGCGGCTTCTGACATGGAGGAAGAAAAAAAATTCCTAGATGGTGGTCCAGTGTCTGCGGTGCATGAATAGGATGGTGACCGTGTTTGTTTCCAGTTATAAGTTGTGCACTGTCCTTTTTGCAGGTATTCGGGGCCTATAGGCATGCCGGCGCCCCCTCCTCCTCCTCCGCCTCCTCCTGCACCCCCTCCACCCCCACCGCCGCCCAGCGCTGCCCTGCCACAGGTAAGACTGAGTGCTCTTCTCTCTGTCTTTCTCTAACTCTCTCTCTCTCTTGTGCAGTTGTAAACACTCACTTGTGTCCTTCTCACTGACCGTCAACCAAACACCTGGAGGGTATTTGCATTATTGATTGAGGTGGTGCTCACACACACACACACACACACACACACACACACACACACACACACAGTAAGAGCAAAGCAGACAGCAGACTCTCAGTAGCAGAGGAGTGTTATGTTTCCACAGCGTCCTCATGTTAAATGAGTTCCTGCTGCCAGCAAACAGAGCCACACTGCAGATACACAGTTTAGCAGCTTGTTGATACAGCAATAATCTGAAGTCAGAAGTGTTTTTTTATTAACAATAACCTCCTCATGAATGTATCTATATAACTTAAGACTGTCTCCCTCCCTCCTGTCTTTCTTCTTATTTCCCGACTTTCAGTGTCTTCCTCTCTTATCCTTGTCATTATCCACTTGTTAGAAGAGGTGGGGTGAAGTTCAGGAGCTGATGATCCCCTCCTTATGTAAAATGATTACATCAAATAAAACCAAAAATCATACAAAAACACCAATATTCCGAAATCCTAAGACATTCAAGTTACAGTGACAGTAAATATGGATTATAGAGAAGTTGAGGCTAAAGTTACTACTAGTACTGTAAAAACACCGGGCAAAGTTATATAAAAGTGCTGTTTTTTCTCTGTGTGTGACAGTGTCCGTCTGAGCCTCCTAAGCTCCAGTCTGGTGGAGGAGGAGGAGGAGGAGGAGGAGGAGGTGGAAGGAATGCCCTGTTGGCTGACATCCAGAAAGGAACGAGGCTCAGGAAAGTCACGCAGGTCAACGACCGCAGTGCCCCTGTTGTCGATAGTAAGAGAGACAAAGCTCATTGTCCGACCAGCACATATAAGAACTCTCTCTCACACACACACACACACACACAGAGTCTGTGTTCAGTGACACTAAATGGTACTCACATGCTGCTGGTATCACCGACTCATCCATTCTCAGAGTGGAAGTGGGGTTTAATAGTGTGTTGAGATGCAATACTGTGAAAGCAGATGTAGTGGGAATAAGAGGAAGGGATAAGACATGATGAAAAAAACAGGAGGTGAGGCAGCAGTATTTAGTTCACTGTCTCTCAGGGCTGTAATTGGACACACACACACACACACACACATACTGTCCAGTGCACACTTCAGGAAGGAATGCCCTATAGCAGATAAGGATGCAGACAGTAGGAAGCTACTATATATATATACAGTGGCAACCACAATAGACAAGACATTCATTGTATCCTTAGTAAACCATGAGCTGAACAAAGAAAGACAGGAAAGTTCAGTAAAATGTGTTGTCTTACCTGTTCACTTTTTGAAAACAGTTTGTGTAATTAATGATGTTTAATGTACAAGACAAATTTCCCCTGTGGATACAATAAACTTAAATGTGAAGTTCAAACTATGTGACATCATGCTAGATAGCTGGTACATTGGTGGCCAGTGTACTTTTAGGGCTATGTCCTTCAGTTAGTCAATGAATTAGCTTAATTTACACAGCTCAAGGTCTGGATGGTGGGTCAGTGTCACCTCTTGGCCAGTAAACAGCAGTCTAGAGAGTAACAATGTCAGTTACATGTATGGAAACAGGCTGGTGGAGACAGACTGTTTTGTGGAACAACGTGTAATTGGCCCTCAGGGAAATCAGGTGATTTGGATGGTGCAAGCTTTACTCGTGTTCCAGCCTGAACTGTTGCTGTGTTCATCATGTTGTTTACTTTCCAGAATTATCAACAAAATTCTCATGATCATGAAACCACTGAGCACATACTTTACATTTCTCACAAGACTACACTCTGAATGAATGAATCAATCAATAAATGAATGTGTGAGTGATATTTGAAAAATACCTTTATTAATACTCACCTGTTATGTATTTGTATGTTTGGTTTTCCCCAGAGGCCAAGACCAGCACTGGAGATGTACCCAGCAGTGTTGGTGCCACTCAGGGTTCATCAGGGGGGATGGGACCCTCTTTGGGTGGACTATTTGCTGGAGGGTTTCCCACTCTCAGGCCTATAGGCCAGAGAGACTTAGCAGCCAAGACCCCAGGTTGGTGCAAAATGTCTTCTTCTTACTAGATCTGTGTATTTTCAGTAACCATCTCAGGTTATTTTGATCATCCCAACGTCTCCTCTCATTCATATGTGTTCAAGTGTCCCGATCGAGCTCATCAGCGTCCCTGAAGCCGCTGTGGAACGCGCCCGCAGTGGCAGACATGAGCGGCGGCCCCGAGCCTCACAGGACGCCGGAGCTCCGGAGCTCTGTCCACCGCGCGCTCGCTCCCTCGTCTTCCGCCCCTCCCTCCCCCTCTCACGGCAGCAAGCACCCGCCTCCTTTCCCCGCTCCCTCTCCCCCTCCGCCTCCCCCGGCCCCTCCCTCCGCTCCTCCCCCGCCCCCGCCGCCTCAGGCCTTCCAGGACCGTCCGGCCAGCAGGCCTCCGCCCCTACCCTCTTGCCCTCCCTCCATCTCAGGTCACCAAGCCCACCTGGCTCCCCATCCAGCACTCCCACCACACCACCATCTCCCAGCCCTCTACCTCCTCCCCCCCTCCTCCTCCTCTCTCCACTTTTCCAACCTCCCTCCGCTGTCCCAGGGACTGGGGTGCTTCTGCCCTGTCCAGATCTGAATCAGCTGCCCATCCCATGGACAGCCCTTGGGCCTCCCTCCGCCTCCTCCTCCCTCTCCCAGCCTCACCCCACCTCACCATCCACCTCCCTCCACCACCGCCTAAGATGCCCCAGCCTCCCCAGCCATGCGCCTCCCTGTCATTGGCCATACCCTTCTGCACGTTCTGCACCGACGGGCCACCCACTGCCTAGAAGTGCAGGTACATCCCTGTTAAGTGTACAGCGAGATCTGTTTTTGACATGAGCATTGCAAGTAGAACTAACCTAATAACAACTAATTTTACAAGAAGACATAATATTTAAACCAAATATGTAACTTGTGATTAGGAGGTTACAGGGTTACAGACAAAAGTGAAACATTCAAACTAAATATAGTTGAATGTTACTTTGACATGTCTCCAACGACCAAACATGTTGCAGAACACGTGACACCTTCATGGCACAGCACTCCCAATGGCAGGGGTCTCCGCTGAAGACAGTGCCCCACCACACCACAAAACTGCCCCTTAAATGATTGGTCATGGAGGAATATAAACAAAGAGCCCAAAGTTGACTTGGGTCGAATCTGAACTGATTGAGCATCTGTGGGACCTGTTTATTGTGTAGGTCCTGCCACGCCACCAAAACAGCTCCCACGGGCATGGACATGAGACCTTTGAGGTGTCTGGCACTGACATTGGCAGCGTGACTGGGTCCCCTGGGTTGTTGGGTGGGGTCAGGATCTGACTTGACCTAACCCAATCCTACAGATGCTGAATTACATTGGGATCTGGGGAGCTTGAGGTTGTCAACACTTTGGGCCTCGGCTGCGTCTGAGACATTTATGGAGCAGTTTTGTGGTGGTGGGTGCAAGAGATGTGGCACTTCCAGTGGTTTTGGCTTGTCATGGCTGATTTGTGTATGATCATAACATAATATATAAATACAAGCAACATACAAAGATGATTGTAAAGCAACAATGTTTACAGGAAAAAAGAAAATACTCAGTAGCATTGCTGCTTTTCTGTCTGAAACTGCCAAGGCATAGGTTTTGAAACTGTGAAGTGTTGCAGGTAGTCATTAAATCAAATAGACTATGTGTTGTGTAACCTGTAGTTTTTCTCTAGAAAAATCCATGCTGGGCTCACAAGAAAAAGAGAGCCTCGCCGCCCTACAATTTATTATTGGTTTTGTTTGACTTTTAAATTTGTCAGTTCTTTCACCCAAGGTCAATTCCCATCACCCTCAGAAAAGGGTCGGCTGGCTCCTCCTCCAGCTCCTCCCAGCTCCCACCACCGAGTTGTCCACCAGACCCTCCCTCCACCGCCATTCCCTGCCTCATCCAGTCTCAGGAACGGACACCTGCACAGCCTGGGTGAGACTCCAGCTTTACAATTGTTATTTAGACACCATCAAGAAGTCAGATTGAAAAATCATCTGACTGCGTTTGTGCTCAAGTAGAAGGATTTTGGTCCAAGTCCAGTTCCACCCTTCAGAAGACCTGCCTCCTGAGAATCTAAGCCCTTGATATACCCTGCAAACAGGCAGCTTTTATATTTCAACTTTAATTTGTCTTAAGTCGAATTACTGAGTTTTCTTTTCTCCTCCTTTCTCTTCAGCAATCCCAAACCACCTGGGATTAGGACACCCTAGATGAGCCACATTCATCCTGTTCTTTTCATCCCCACACAGTAATAAGACTTCAGCCTCCTTCTGACAATGAATTAAGCAAGCATTTACTGGGATGTCAGCCTGGTGTGCTCGGTTTGTGCTTTTTGAGTGGCAAAAGGTGGAGGCCAACAGCCTCTGCTTTACACTGACTATGTGACCCTCTAACCTTTTCCAGTGTGGAATGTTTTGAATGTGTGTGAGGAGGAGGGCTCTCCCTACTCATACTCAGAAACTACATACAGACTCTACACACACACACACTCCAAGGACAGTGTCTTCCAGCAGCTATATTTAACATGTGACAGTTTGTAAGAGCTTAAGCATTTCTCTATCTACATACATAGTATATTTGGATTTTTTTTTAGATCTTTATGATGTATACAGGCACTTTTAAAGTCCGATTTTAACTCAGTTTTAAGACAGTGCAGCTCAAAGAGTAAAATATAAAACTGTCCTCCCAAAGTACAATGAGGAATGGGATACACCATTACCATATACTTGATTAACTTAAGCATTGTTAAATTGATACCATGTTCAGCAACATATAACTTCCATTATATCTTTTTTCCCATATCTCGGGAATCTATACAGCCAACCAGCTTTAACCTAGTTTAAACTCAATGCAAACAAGACTTGAGGTAAAATACTACCTCTACCTGTAATGGGTATGCTAATTTTAGTGTTCTTTTAATCATTGTACAAAACAGTTTAGCAGTTTCATTTATGTGATTATTTTTTACTAAAGAACAAAAAAAAAAGTGATGTGGAAAATAACTGACATTATGAGGATGATGGAAAATGTTTTAGGTTACAGGAGGTGTTGTCTTTAGCAATAGATAATGAGCGAGGTATACTGTTTCCTTTCTCCCTCTGTAGTGAATTGTAAAGCTAACACCTGTGAAGATAGTGCCACCTGCTGGTGTAATGTATTACAAGGTGTGACCCCAAATATAATACAGTATCTCTTTAAAAGTTGACGTAGCTACTTTATTGATCATACATGTATTTAAAGAGAGTAACTAATGTACAAATCTGCCAAAACCTGACAGTCATTTGCCCATGGAGCCCAGTCTTTGACGGGTTTATGGTGAAGTCAACCTCAAAGTTAGAAACAGGACTGTCTGGACTTAGTCAGCATCAGGAACATTTGCAAAAAGACCCAGTGCAAAATCAAAACAGCTCTGAATCACACTGTGGAAACAGAATAGCACCTGCATCATATCGTAGATGTGGGCATGTGCATGTAATCTTCTCACAGTTATTTCACTTGACAATAATTGATCTCCAATGAGGGTGTACCAGTGCCATTGCTCTGAAAGTTGTGCCAAGTGGGAGTAATTAAATGGAAATGGAGCATTTCATGGTGCATTGGCTGGTGAATTTATCCTATGACATGTCATAAATGTATGTCATAAAAGCAAATATAATTCTCAACAGAATATAGCTTCATTAAAAAAATAAAAATTAAAACAAAAATAGCCAAGGTACCATTTCATGGACTAAACACATGTTCCAGTGGATATGACAAACATAAAACATGATCAAGTACCTCCTTTATCTTCGAAATGGACCCACAACATTAACTTGCTATTCAGAATACTTTAATACAGGAAATAAACTTTTCAAAATTTTCTTAAGGAATTTCTAGCCACAGGATAGTAGATAATTCTTACAGGATGTAATTGTCACAAGCATTCAATTTTCTGTTACCTCTAGACAAGGACTTGACACGAAACGCTACTAAAATCAAAATATAGCTCCCAAGTTATATGTATGATGGAGTGGAATATTGCCTGTATATAGGAAGCTTTCAAGGGTTTTAAGTTAAAGTTTTAGTTTTTTGCCATTCAAGGAAGTAAACACAATAAAAAGAAAAGATCCGCTTAAGGTGAAATATCACTAAAGTAGTGGACCACCAATAAAACTCACTACACAGCTTTACACTGAATGGGCTTATGTCATACACTACATGAATACAAAGCCTCTATGAAACACTCAGGCAACCTGAGAGAATCTGGTAATAACCTCAAAGCAAAGCATTGTGGAGTGAGACGTGGGACTGAGACTTCAGTTCATCGTTTGTAAGTGAACCTCTGGAGGATATGCTCATCTTGTTCTCATCCCTCTTTGGCAAAAGATATCTCCACCATGTTCCCATGTAGAGGTCATTGGGAGGGCTGTGACGCCTCAAACTCCCTCCCTCAGGTATGCCTTTGACCTGGCAGATCGAGTAAGAGCAGACAGTTAGAATGGAAAATAATAGATTTAAAGAGACAACCAGTGTTATCCAAACAGATTAGAAATGCCTCTCATAAACAACAATTGAACTTTAAACTTATTAATATTATTTATTCTTAAAATAGCTTGTAATATAAGTCAAAAGGTGGGAATTAGCAGCCATTGGAGGTGGTACAATCATCCACTATAACTGTTTGGTTGATAGACATACGACTACAGCTCTTGCCTTTACCTCATGTTGACTGGTCACCGCTGAGGTCCATCTCCTGAAGGACCTCACATCCGGCCCATTTCTGATCTCAAGCACCCCAATGATAAAACAGTTTTCAGGTGGAATCCACTGTGTATCCATAGGCTAAGGTCAGCTACATTGAATGGACAGTCAGCCGTAAGCGTGTTTGTGTACTGAGAAACCAGCTGGGTCTTATTTGTTCTTGAATATATTGTGAAGGAGGTTAGAAAATATGTTAAAAAGTGAGGTGTTTGATGTGTTAGGTCGTATATAATATTCAGCTTTGCCAAAAAGAATGTAAGAGACTGAATAAGACAGAGAAATGTCAGGACAAGGTATGTGAGGTTCATATGCTCCATGTTGAGAAAAAGGACTAATATTATTGAATGAAACCCTCTTTCAGTGTGGGGAGTCCTAGAGAGCCATTCAAAACAAGACACTTATATCAAACATGCATAATATATTTATATGTTACATTGTGAAACCACTTTCTAGAAGTGGTGTAATTTGTATAACAGCATGCAGGGAAGCTTGTATGCATATAGACAGTACTCTTTCCTTCCTCCTATAGGCCAGGGCTGAGGTATGACCAGTTTCCTCTTCTCTAGAGACATGTCCTGCAGGCCTCATCCGGTTTTGATCACTTCCTCTGATGCCCAGAGGAAATCCACACTGGCTGCTTGTCACCTTCACTGCTCGGTGGATAGATTACAGAGTGCAGTGGACCGTTATAGGTTTAGGAAAAATAAAAATCAGGCTGCAAGAAGATCTGGCAAAACCTTAGAGATATTAACAGTGACTTATAGCTGGAAGCTCTTTTGCTACTCGTCACATCTGGCTACATGGTTGAATATCATGAACAAATAATGCACTGATATATACAAAAACTGCGAGATGTTGATGAATCGTTGAGACTTCTATCTTGTTTTTGGGGAGTTACGTACTTAAGAGTTTCCAGATTAATAGCTGGAAACTGTGGCATTTGGTTTAGAAATTGAGATGAAAATCTTAGTAAAAAATATAGTAGCTGTTGTTTACGCTTTTTCAAAGCTGCTAGGCTAATTATTTGATTTAAGAATTTAACCCTT
>BRZM01000727.1:0-50477 GCA_033238685.1 Lates japonicus | reverse complement strand
CTAAGACTTGTTTGCAATTAGAGCCAGATGCTTAGGAGGTACTTGTGGTAGATTAGCACGTCATCGTACGTGGGAGGAGATATTTGTGACAGCTGTAGTTAATGAGTGACAGCTTGTAAGGAAGTGAGGAAGATTTACATAGATTTCTTTTTGTCCCTTTTACTGTAACTTTGTCAGCAACTTTGTCACTTGGATAGTAAAAAACCTTTGCACCGTGGTGTTCATTTGTCTTTATTTGACCAATTTGCAGATCATCATCTCTGCAGGTCCCAGACGCGTGGCTGGTAACCTGCCAAGATGAATTGGCGGGGCTTGGCACATCTGAACTACATGTTGGATGGCATCTGAAACTTTCCCTTAACATCAGCCAACAGATATCTGTAGCACCATTGTCTGTAACCTTCCAGAATTGACAATCTGATGGACACATCATGCCACGATTGGCCAGCTTGGAGAATCTTTCAGGATGAGGTTTAGTCCAGTGTCCTGGTTTGTTGCAGCAGGAATCCAGCTATTCACCTGGTTGTCTAGACAACCTTTCTCTCTCACTCCTGATTCTTGTATCCACCCTAAAGTCTCTGTTTGCACATTTTGGTTACAACAATCTCACTTCATTGTACTTCAGACCTCTTTTCTTCCATCTGGTTTTCAACATTCACTGCCACTCTTTGTCATGTCTGCAAAGGGTGGTTTCTAAATTTGCATTATTGTTTTATTTGCCTAGGATATAGTAGTAGACCATCAATAAAGCAGTAAACTTGAGGTGCTTGACTCTTTGGATTTGTCAAAATGGTTCAACAGACTCCTTATCACACTGACCTTAAGTCACTGTCAATAACTTGACTTTCTGACATGTTGGACAACACGTCAGAACTAGTTCTGAGAGACACCTGACAATGCCAGAGTAAATCTAAGTTGTCTGACAGAATCATCAACATTTGAAGGAAACTTTCACATGTTTTCTCCAAATTTGTCAATCACAACCAGGAATTAGCTAGGACATCTTAACACTACAGAGAACAAGGTAAACAGAGTCGACTCATATCGCAGAAGAAGGCAAGGCTTTTCTCCTTCCTCCTTCTGTGTGAGGAAGTTCAGTTGCAAGTAAAATTATTGTAAATTTAGACCTTGTTGTTGATTCTGTCCTAAAGCCATACTTGTATGGATAAGCAACTTGAGATGAACAAAAAACCTATTCTATGAGTAAGCGTATAGACTATAGACCCCTACTGGGTTGTGTGCTGTGGTTATGCAGTTTCCAAAACCAGACAAGGATCCCTCTGGATTTTGAATCAGCTGGCCATGGTACGAGCTTACTCCAAGACACAGTCTACAATTGGACATAATTTTAGCAAGAAAGAAAGCACATATGATATTACCACTTGTGGATGGTGTGAGTCTGAAGAATTTGGGTGTATCAGGGTCTAGCATTTCAAATTGCCTGCTTTGTCAGTGGCCTACGCCACATCTTACCAAACATGTGAAAACAATGCCAGGTTAAGAAACTGCTCCTTCTGCAGATGTGACAACAGCAGCAATTGAATGTTGGAAAGCTGCATGATGAGGAAAGGATATCTGAGGAAAATGCAGTGGGATTGTTTGATGTGCAGCCAAATGAGGGTTAATGTAGAGAGAAACTTAGGAGAGGCTGCAGAATTGGGAGCTGATGGGAACTTTGTCTAGACAGCTAGATGATAGCTGTTTCCTGTGCAGCAAATCAGGACACTGGATTAAGCTTTGTCCTGAATGACTCTCCGAGCTGGTCAGTCACAACGTGACACGTGTCGGTTGTATTGTTGATTCAGGAAAGCTACAGATGATGGGCAGCGCAGGCACCTGTTAGCTGATGTTGGAAAGGTGTGGGCAAGAGGGAGTTTCATATGCCATCCAGCATGTAGTTCAGATGTGTCAAATCCTGCTTAGTCATCTTAGCAGGTTGCCAGCTCTGTGTTTTAGGCCTATAGACATTTGCAAATTAAATAGTCAAACAAAAGGTGAAATCAAAGGATTAGACACTTCATTTTTTGTCATCCAAGTGACAAACCTAGATGTACTGAGCCTAAGGGCATCTAGATTTAGGAGCTATGTAATGTCACATATATATAAAAAATTAAAAAAAAGTAGGGAGAGGACATTAGGGAGTTTTCTCCAGTATTATCAGGGAATTCCTGACACCAAAATCCCTTATGTAGCAAAAAGGTAAGCTGTGACATCCACACCCTTATTCAGTTCTGACAATTCAGCCCTGTCTCAAGAGTTCTGTCATTTTATATTAGACACCAGTTGGAACCAACCTTTGGAGTAAGCTTCCTAATACAAGATTTAATACTTATGCTGAAAAGGCTGGCCTTACTCAGGAATTGTTAGATAAATTACAGGAACAAGAATACGTCTCATTGTAATGTTTTGAATGGATAGTTGGAGGATGTCCAAGCCCCATATGGTGACGGAGGTTGCAGTCGGTTCGGTAGTTTCCTATGACCCCAGAAAAATCAGTGAGGGAGGCCGTGACCCAGAGAAGTTGTCCTGGACCGGAAGAAGAGAAAGACCAGGCTGATGCGTCTGTGCCATGTGATTGATGTCTTCAGGTGTGTTTTTTCAGATATATTATCTACCTCTTTGAATTCTTTGGTTGCTTTTTACTAATTAATTGTGTGTTTGTTTTTTTTGTCAGATATCCAACGTTCAGGAAGCTTTGATTGTTGTGGCCTCACCTATGCTCACCAAGCCCTGCACACTGCCTTCACCTCTAGTCCCCACAAGTCTGCAAACCTCTCTGCAAAGTGGCATGCCAACATTGCACAACTCAGCTGACTAAACACAAACTATGGCCGTTAATGAACAATGTAAACCTGACAAGATGCATCTTGGAACCCAAGTTCTGCAAACTTTTGCACAAACTATGTATCACCCAACCAGCAACGGACTCATCCACCCATGTTCCTCAAAGTGCTTAGGAGGCTCTTTCTTGCCATCGGACTCGCCACTACTTGACACAACACAAACTGGACACTGATCTGGGGAAAATGCAACCACAACATAATTGACATACTTGAATTAGAAACTTAATACTGTGGGCTATATTCCAGAGAAGGTGTTGGTGTTGTCTTGGGGCTGACACATAAGATAGAATTAGAACTCTAAGACTTTGTTTGTAATTAGAGCCAGATGCTGCAGGGAGAGTACTTGTGGTAGATGAAGTACTGCCATCGTTAATGTGGGAGGAGATATTTACAGGGGACAGCTGTAGTGTTAAATGAGTGACAGCTTGTATGAAGTGAGGAAGATTTACATAGATTTCTTTTGTCCCTTTTACTGTAACTTTGTCAGCAACTTTGTCACTTGGATAGTAAAAACCTTGCACTGTGGTGTTCGATTTTGTCTTTATTTGACCAATTTGCAGATCATCATCTCTCTGCAGGTCCAAGACGCGTGGCTGGTAACCTGCTAAGATGACTAAGTGGGGTTTGGTACATCTGAACTACATGTTGGATGGCATCTGAAACTCTCTCCCCCTCACCTTTTTAACATCAGCTAACAGATATCTGTGTTACCCATTGTCTGTAACCTTCCAGAATTGACAATCTGATGGACACACTTCATGCCACGATTGGCCAGCTTGGAGAATCTTTCAGGATGAGGCTTAGTCCAGTGTCCTGGTTTGTTGCATAGGACCCAGCTATCACCTGGTTGTCTAGACAACCTTTCTCCTCACTCCTGATTCTGTATCCACCCTAAAGTCTCTGTTTGCATTAATTCTTTTTTGGCTGCACATAAACAATCTCACTTCATTGTACTCAGACCTCCTTTTCTCCATCTGGCTTTTCAACATTCACTGCCACTCTTGTCATGTCTGCAAAGGGGGTGGTTTCTAAATTTGGCATTATTGTTTTTATTTGTTTGGTAGGATATGGCAGTAGACCACTGACAAAGCAGTAAACTTGAGGTGCTTGACTCTTGATTTGTCAAAATGGTTCAACAGACTCCTTATCACACTGACCTTAAGTCACTGTCAATAAATTTGATTTCTGACATGGTTGGACAACACGTCTTCAGAACTAGTTCTGAGAGACTACCCTGACAATGCCAGAGTAAAATCTTAAGTTTTGTCCTGACAGAATCATCAACATTTGAAGGAAACTTTCACATGTTTTCTCCAAATTTGTCAATCACAACCAGGAATTAGCTAGGACATCTTAACACTACAGAGAACAAGGTAAACAGAGTCGACTCATATCGCAGAAGAAGGCAAGGCTTTTCTCCTTCCCCTCCTTCTGTGTGAGGAAGTTCAGTTGCAAGTAAAATTATTGTAAATTTAGACCTTGTTGTTGATTCTGTCCTAAAGCCATACTTGTATGGATAAGCAACTTGAGATGAACAAAAAACCTATTCTATGAGTAAGTTGTGATAGACTATAGGACCCTACTGGTTGTGTGTGGCTGTGGTTAGCAGTTTCAAACCAGACAAGGATCCCTCTGATTTTGAATCAGCTTGGCCACATGGTACCTAGCTTACTCCAAGACACAGTCTACAATTGACACATAATTTTAGCAAAGAAAGAAAGCATGGGCGATATTACCATCAGGATGGTGTGAGTTCAACGGTGTATCAGGGTTTAGTGCCTCAAATTGCCTGCTTCGTCAGGGTGGTCTACGTCACATCTTACCAAACATGTGAAAACAATGCCAGGTTAAGAAACTGCTCCTTTGCAGATGTGACAACAGCAGCAGCGAACGTTGGAGCTGCATGATGAGGAAAGGAGATCTGAGGAAATGCAGTGGATTGTTTGAGCTGCAGCCAAATGAGGGTTAATGTAGAGAGAAACTTAGAGAGGCTGCAGAACGGGAGCTGATGGGAACTTTGTCTATTGAAGCTAGATGATAGCTAAGTTTCCTGTGGCAAATCAGGACACTGATTAAGCTGTCCTGAACACCTCCGAGTTGGTCAGTCACAAACGTGACACATGTATCTCAGGAAAGCTACAGATGATGGGCAGCGTAGGGCACCTGTTATTGATGTTGGAAAAGGTGTGGGCAAAGGAGTTTCATATGCCATCCAGCATGTGGTAGTTCAGATGTGGCCAAATCCTGAATGTATAGACATTTTGTAAATTAAATAGTCAAACAAAAGGTGAAATCAAAGGATTAGACACTTCATTTTGTCATCCAAGGACAAACCTAGCTGTACTGAGCATAGCATCTAGATTTAGGAGCTAGGTAATGTCACATAAAAAAAAAAAAAAGTAGGAGAGGACATTAGAGTTTTCCAGTATTAATAGGAATTCCCACACCAAAATCCCTTTATGTAGCAAAAAAAGGTAAGCTGTAGACCACACCCTTATTCAGTTCTGGAGCAATCTGCCCTAAGAGTCCGTCATTTTATATTAGACACCAGTTGGAACCAACCTTTGAGGTAAGCTTCCTAATACAAGATTTAATACTTATACTGAAAAGGCGGAGGTTGCAGTCGGTTCAGCAGTTTCCTATGACCCCAGAAAAATCAGTGAGGAGGCCGTGACCTCAGAGAAGTTGTCCTGGACTGGAAGAAGAGAAAGACCAGGCTGATGCGTCTGTGCCATGTGATTGATGTCTTCAGGTGTGTTTTTTCAGATATATTATCCACCTCTTGTGGCTCCTTTGGTTGCTTTTACTAATTAATTGTGTGTTTGTTTGTTTTTTTGTCAGATATCCAAATCGCTCAGGAAGCTTCTTGATTGTTGCGGCCTCACCCATGCTCACTCAAGCCCTGCACACCTGCCTTCACCTCTAGTCCCCACAAGTCTGCAACCTTCTGCAAAGTGGCATGCCAACATTGCACAACTCAGCCACTAAACACAAACTATGGTCAAGTAATGAACAATGGAACCTGGACAAGTATTTATCTTGAACCCAAGTTTGCAAACTTTGCACAAACGTTATGTATCACCCAACTGTATGGAACGGATCATCCACCCATGTTCTCTAAAAGTGCTTAGAGGCTTTTTCTTGCCATCGGACTCGCCACTACTTGATGCCAACACAAACTGACACTGATCTGTAGTGCAACCACAAATATAATTGGGAGGAGGACATTCTGTAACTGTATTTGTGATGATGGTTCTCTGAAGTGGTATTCAGCCCATAGATAATGTACTATGACCCATTTAAAATCTGTATTGGTATTTGAAGTACATGTATGCCCTAAAGTTGATATCATAAAATCATTGCTTATTTCCTAATTTGTTTTGTTTGTTTAGTTCAGCTAGTTATGATAACTTCAACAAAACACACCCTCTTTTGCTTGACACAGCTTTGTGAAATGCACAGTAGTTGTATAGTCATAAACAAACGGGACAAGCAAGGAGTTTCCAGTCTCATGAGGAAATGGTATGTAGGTGATTATCTGGCGCCTTAATTAGGTCACTTAATCTATTAAATATTTTTCCACTGGTTGAATCTGATAAGATCTCTAGTCATTGATAAAATGTCTAAACAACCCCAAGTGCAAATGCCCAAAGAAAGTTTACATACCACTCTTAGTCAGGTCTAGTCTGTTTGCTAAACTGCCTCATCGGTCCCATTGGTTCTAACTGATGCTGGAAAGATAGATATTTTCTAACTGTTAGATATTTCTAATTTTAATTTCAAATATCTTCACAAGGCTTCAAAGATAAAATGTCAGTGTTATGGATCATCACCAGATCTGTTTCCATCTGTGACATTGTCACGAAAAGTAAATCTCTAAGTTACAAGTGGGGATAGGAGGAGAAAGGATGGTCCTGTCTCTAAAATCAAAGGATTGACTAGGTAAGCTTGGTTCGACTTATAACTGGAGTAATAATTATAACTCGTGATAATTGCTGGAATTTTTAATTTCAAAAAGAATGGGTGGCCTCTTTCTCTTTCATAACCAGATATCTCTGTTTCACCTTCATAATGAGTATTGACAGTCAGCAGTAAAGTGGTTTCAGTGAGTCTAAAGGCTAGTTTCCAGAGCCCAGGTGCTGTGGCTGGGCGGTGAGGGAGACCTCTGTTCGACCCATAGAGACAGTTAGGAGGTCCCACGACCTCTATGCTGTCAGCAGCAGAGGACTAAGTGGAGAAGAGACAGCAAGAGCCTCACCTGTAGAGTCCAACAGAAAATTAATCATCAGACCAGAGAGACACAGATCAGCATTACAGGTATACAGGGGTTATAAAATTACTGACTGAAGCAGTGTCCCTGTGCTTGAGATATATGTTCATTGATATTTACAGGGACCCTAGAGACTCAAATTAACAACAGCACAAAACCAGGCATAATTATGGTAAAGTGATATGGTATTATTGTGTAAATGTACTATTGTGATAAACATTTTTACTTTTCATTTCTCAAGACATATTTTCAAATACAAAGATTGAAACACAAAGATAAAATAAAGAAGGTATATAGTTTCAGTTATTTTTTATCACACTTTTACAGGAGAGACAAATTAAGAGTCACTGGGAAAGAAACAGGCAGTGAACATACAGAGGAAGCTAATTCCAATGTTTAAAGGTTTACAGGTAATTGTTACCCATTTTTCCCTTGAAACACCTTAAATGATCATGGACAATAGGTAACTGTTGAATATACCTGCCAATCTCACACATTTGTATGTGCTATGATTGGTGTGTCTCTAGTGGAATTATGGAGTGGTGGTAAGAAGGCAAATGCACTTTTGATTCAGTTATTTCAGTACTGTCTGTTGCGTACATGGACTGTTTTAACCCCGTAGCTGATTTCTCTATTTTTCCTGTGTTAACATAAAACAAACAAAAAATATGCTAGGCCATTCTTTGTTTAGAGATTTAATTATTCCAAAACAGAATCGGAAAAGGGCTCTTTTTTTCGATTGGTCACAGTGTACACGGACTGTATTACAACATGTGAGGGTTTAAATCATATGCATACAATCCCATCTGTGTGGGGCTGAGGCCAAAGTGGATTAAGGAAAGTGATCGTTAGTATAATTTTATAGAACCACAACAGCAAAACAAACACAAACTACTCGCTTTGAAACTTTTATTATTGTTTAAGATGTGTTTACCATCACAATAATATGACTAGTTAAAGAGATTGAAGGAATAGAATTCATTCAACTCAAATTTGACTGTCTTTACAATAAAAACACTGTTGATATTTGCCACTATAGTAAGCCTCATTGTAGCCCGTGGTTTCATCTTTAAAGGATTTTTCTTCCATTTCACTTCTTCTGAGCTGGTTGTAAAAGTCAAAATCTTCAGTCCTACAAGAAAAGAATACACATTTTGTGTTTTCCATAAAGAAAAAAACTAATACACACACATAGCGGATGTTAAACTGGTTCAAAACGGCAGCAATTTATTTCAGAATATGACACCAGCCCAGTGACAGACTGGTGACCTGTCTAGGCTCAAGAAAAGGAGACTGTAGTGATGGCAAATGAAGACACAGTATACTTCAGTATAATGTCATTAAGGTCTAGAGTTGCCTACCAGTGCAGCAACTGTTCATTGGCCAGAGTCCTGAGAAGCCTCCAGTACAGACTATTTCTCCCAAATCTCTGAGGCAGTTTGGTTCCGTGCTTCGTGTACATAAGTGACACTCAGCACATTCGAATCACCTCCCCCAGGACCGCCCAAACCTCTGGGGCATGTTGGGAGTTGAGTTCGCACCTTGTCATCACCGGGTGGCTCTCTTCCAAAACGCATGGGCATGTTACATGCATGTGGAGAGAGGTTTGCAGTGGGCGGTAGAGCCTGATGATGGACGGAGACTGATCTTTGCCAAGGTCGGGCCACGCATGTTGAAGCTCTCCAGATTCAAACCCCGCGGTTTTCATTTGTCTGAAAGGAGAAACATGTTGTCTAGACCAGTGTGTTTAAAGATTTTTCTGTGTTTTAAATCTTGCTGATGATTACAATACATACTATAGAAAATCAAATAATTGATTAGTCATTAATGAAAATAATCATTGGCTCAAAAACATCAAAATAACTCTACAGTAAAAAGGTTTTGTATTTGACTTGTCACTTGTCATTCATTTTGTTCATTTGTCAATAATAAAATAAAACAGTGATCTATTTACTGTTACTTTATAATAATTTAAAATAGAACAAGTGAATGTGATATCACTTTATAGCAGATGAGTTCAGTTTTTTTGTTTGTTTTTTTTTATAGTAACAGTTTTACACAACAGTGACCCCTGCATTTGAACATGAATGTACCATTTCATAATGGGCAGAAGAAAAACTAATGTGCATTGTAACAGTTATGCTGCCATCATCTTGACAGTTGTTGCACAGAACACAAGGAAAGCAGGGCTATAGATAAATTATATTTCCATTACTGATTTGTTCAGAGCAGAAAAATAGTGATGAGGTCTTCAAATACTGACCAACAGCCCAAAACCCAAAAAGATATTCAACATATTATCACACTCCACACAGAAAATCAAATCTTCACTTTTAAAAAAGTTGAATCCAAATTTCTGCAATATGTGGACAAATGATTGAAACGGGTTAACTTATCAGCTAATTGATTAATCAACAATTGTCTCAGGTCTAAAGGAAAGGGAAGCCCAACAGAATGAATATCTCATTCTGCTTATTTAATAATTTACTTGTTGATGTGTCTGTCTCTCACAGTGTCAGTCTGGTCTCTCTCTGCTCACCAGAGTTTTATCACTGTGGATTGACTGTCCAGAGACCTGAGGTCGATGCTGCCCCTCTGACACCTCCCAGCATCAGGAGCGCTTGACAGAAACACTGTGGTCAACATAACAGCAGGAGATACCTTCGAGCACCAGAACCATTTCCTTATTTCTCTCCCGCTATTAAAGACCCTGGAGACATACGCCACCCGCACCGCGTGGGATAAAGACACTTTTCACACATATATGTACAACCAACACATAATGCACAAAACACAAGCCTCAGCCTCATTTACACTCAACAAATTCCTGACACAATAATTCATCCTCTGAAGAATATATTTCAAAAGGCATAGAGGTTCTAATTGGGCAGCTGAAATGAACTCTGCCCAATTTTTTTTCACAGCAGAAACATGAGAGGAGATCACAGCAGTGTCTTTGTGTTCAATGGAAAGAGTGAATGGTACAGTACCATTCATACTACAGTGTATGTGATATATCTTGTACTGCCCACCAACTGACGTTGTTCGCCCCTTTACCGTAACCTTAGCTAATTTTACATCCTGGTGGGTTTTGCCAATTAGGAACAAATTCTTGTCTATGCTGACAAGCTGGGAAGATTAAAAGGTCTGATGGACAAAAACAAGATCAGCAGCATTGAAAGCATGTATAGAGACAGTTGCTAATAATGCTGATATTTTGCTGTCTTTGATTCGCCTTCAAACTCATTTAGTGGTTGGCTGTTTGATGAATTCAATTATTTCTCTATTTTCCTTTAAAACTGTTAAACTGAAAGTATCTAAATTTCAGGCCACTTTAGTTTGGATTATGTGTTTGTGTGACACAATGTATCACACAGTCACACGCTAAAATCCGCCATCTACATTCCCCTTGGTAACTATATAATTTCACAATATAGTTTTGAAATTTTATTCAAAGCATATATAATCTAACCAACCTTAGTGTGTGCTTATCGGGTGATTTGTTTTATTAATATGTTCTTCCAAATCTCAGCATTTTTCTTCAAGTAATATGTTATTTTTCTAAATGCTGTAGAAAGGCAGTTGACTGGCTTGAGGTTCCAAAGACATTTCACCTCTCATTCAAAAGACTTTCAATTCTAACTAATGGGTGCTAGAGTGAAATGTCCTCAGACCTCCAGCAGTTGCCTTAGTACAGCATTTAGAGATACCATGACTTTGATGACTGAGAACCTTCACAATATGTCATATCTTGATTTTTTAAACTGTCTTAATGGGGAATATTAACCAGATAATTTATTGACCTAAATCTTTAGAAATGGATCACAAAAAATCCCTAAACAAAAATAATTTTAAGTGAAAAAGTATATTATTTATTTTATTTCTATAGTTTTTAAGTTACTGAAATAGGAGTAAATATTTTAGGACTTTTTTTAGGATTAAACTTTAAAGAGGCACTGATACAGGAGCGGTCAGGTATTCTGTCACTCATCTCCAGAAACACTGAGTCCTATACTTCCAATACTGCTGCAGTCTAGATACCTCTACATCTCTCTGTCTAGGTAAACACCCAAACTTTCAAGCTCTAGTTTGTTACAGGCTTTTACTATTGTCTAAAAATTTTGGCCATGTAATAGCCTGAGAAAAAGTGATGACATGATCAGGATTATTTTCTCAGAAGACATTAGACAACTGTTTTCACAGGCTGTGTGGGTAATACCCATGAGAAGTAAACAGATTTTTTATGTGAAGGTGGAATACCCTTTAATTTGGGTATTGTGTTTGTAGAGCAACAGAAACTGCACCTTCTGTGGACCTCTACGAGATCTAGTGTGTCAAAGGGGATAATTTTATCATAATGACCTGGGATGAAATACTCTTCAAAAAGCAGTCAAAGTTGCTCATATTCTGTCTTGGGGCCAGACGTCACCTTGAAATAGCAAAGACCAAATGACAGGTGAGCATAAACACTATTTTTCCTCCTCTGTCTGTTTTACCTTTTATTCATTTAGTAAAGCTGCTATGCTCATAACCACTATACAAAACTTTGACAAGTATTTGTGAATACATGAGGGCTGACGCCACCACCATTCCTGTTTTAAAGGTGTCAATAGTATATTTAGATGCACAATGACTCACTAGAGGTGTATTTGCATCTGTGAGCAGACAGAATGTGAGTAATGCCTGTGAGACACAGGGTGATAATGACAGCCCTCAGAGAATTTTAATTTGATCCATGCATCATGACCCTGCATTGCTGCTAGCTTGCCATGTGTCCAGTCTCATTCTGAGCACAGAGAGTGACGACCCAGCGGCTTGAAGTCTCTCTGTGAAAGTATCTGAGTCAGTGACCTGGTTTTAGTTCAGTACCAACCTTAAGATGCTTTTATGGCTATGGTTTCAGTCTATCTTTCTGTATTATCACCTCCCACCTCCTCAGCCCTTCTTGTGCTCTCCTCTCTGACCCTGGCCCCCAGCTCGCAGACTATGGGGTTTGGGATTTACGATCCTGTTCCGACACTTATCCAGAGTCTTATCCGCAGAGGGCTTCCTCATACTTCAAGCTCTCCTTGTTCTTTCACCTATTCTCCGAGCACTTCAAAGACCTTGTTCACCGCCAGTGTAATTCCTCTCTTCTTAACAAGCTTTAATGTGCATCCCTCGCGAACCTTTTCATCTTTCCATTTCACTTTTTGGCCTCCTCTCCCTCCCGTCCTCTCTGCCTCTCCATGTAGTCCACTTGCTTGAAAACAGACGGTGTCTTCTAACTGAAATACAGCCCTACGGGTTTGATTTAATACACAGCAACCATCTATAGCATAATGTTTTTGGCTAATCTTGCATTCTTTGTTTCATATACTTGTATATTCTGTATATGAGACATGTAATTTCTGAAATGTTCATCTGTGTGTACTATAAATTATCTTTGTGGACTCCTGGAAGGGAAGACAGAGGAAAAACTGACAGAAATAAATGGCACATCCAAAGAAGAGACGAAAAGGACAGACACAGAAGCAGAGTCAAACAGTCCACAATGACACAGTTGATCCTCATTGTCTCTCTCTAAGTTTGGGATCTGGCAGCGTTCCCAGAATTCCTGTCCAGGACTGGGACACCCCAGATTCCTGGGATGACGTAGAGAATGTTATCCCCTGTTGAGCTGATTTATGTCCAGTTTTATCTTCCCTCACTTAGACATCAGCCGGGTCATCATCACAACACTTCCTTACATGCCCGTACACTCAGCGAGGAGACACATTCATCAAGGCTCAGACGGGTTATAGTTTTATCAATGATCAACCATTTCTGCGAGATCACTGCATTATGATGTATGGAAGACGCCTGACGCCATCGCAGACAGACACACAGGCTCATACTACAGTGCTGTAAGGTGTGGCTGTGTATGAGTTGTGTTGTTGTGATTGTGAATGATGATGGATGCATGCCTCACATGACCGCATCCAATAAAAAAAGTTCCCAGAATAAAATCTTAGAGTTTAGGAGGTCTGGGAGATGACGTGGACACAGACAGGAAGTGGCATTACGCCTTTTTCACAGAAACACAGAAATACTTTTATGTTTATATTTAACCTGTTACACATTCAGAGGCCAGAGCATTTTTGAGCTGTAAGCAGAATTCAATAGCCCTCCCACGCTGAAATCAGCTCAGGAAAAGACAACAAATTATCTGGGCTAGTTTCTTTTGTATGACAGGTAGTAAATTATGGAAAAACAGGATGGGACAGCGATATTACTTGAAGGACCAGGCTGGAGATATTCAATATTTTTGTTTTGCCAACAAGTCTCAAGAAAGACCAAGAACAGCAACATGTTTTTCTGTTTCTTTTTGTTTTCCGCCTTACTCTAGCCTGTCAGTGGCTCTCAATCCCAACCCTACTGGTTATGACTGAAGACACTATAAATCTTTGAAATGGGTTGATATATGCAGAGCTTATATATACACTTTCATCTTAAAATGTCGTCTTTCCCAAACAGCTGGGCAATTGTGAAGTGAAAATGGTACTGACAGGAGTAAACAGTGCAGATGTCGGAGACTGTTTTATCTGTGGAATAACACATGTTGGATTACATAAAATAAACCACAGTGCCTGTGTTCATGATAATGAAGGAACGTCAGCAATGAGTGCAATGATGTGTCTCACTGATGCGGTCTGGAATAGTTTTTGGACAACAACAATGGAGTCAGGCGATGCCAGAGATAAGCTGGATACACCGGCAATACTTGTTAGTGGAACCAATTCATTGTTGGTTTCGGCCTTTTCATATTGAATTTTAATGACAAGAAAAATAAACAGTATGACCAGACTTACGCTCACTGCAAACTTGTATTTTCAATTTGGCAATACCCAAAACAAGGATGCTTTAATTTTACCTGAAAAGCAAACATTCTCAAATTCAAACTTCACATTGTTTCTGTAAATTGCCGTTTGAATCTCAACTAATGTATATTCTGGAGGCCCTAAGCAAAACATTTAGCTTTGCCTGGGCCTTGACACAGTTGAGTATTCCCCTATCTTTATTACATGAAGTCCATAAGTCAGATTTTGTACCAGATTTGTTAGGTATGAAGAGGAAATACCGGTACCAGATGAAGACCTGGTATAATTTAAATCTGTCACTGAAATACAGCAGAACTTTTAAAGATGGCATAGAACAATCTTAATCACCATCATAATTAAATTGTGACAATATCTCGGCTTATTTCTACATTTAGCTCTAAATACGGCAGTGTTGTTGTTTAACAGAATACTAACAAGAATAATTTGGTTTTTTGTTTGTTTTGTTTTTTGCCCATATTTTGCTAGGACTGTGTAACTGTTTTATGTTTCTACTATGAGACCACTAGAGGGCAATTCTAGGACTGAACACCAAATCCATTGATTTGTTTGTAGGAGCTGTGCGCTTTTCTATATCTTACAGTACCTTTTCTCAATTTAGAAATCATTCTTGTATCAATTATACCCTTAGTTGAGGTGATTTATTTTTCTTTGTATTTAGTGCAGGACAGTGAGAGGCACCACAGTGGAGCACAATGTGAGAGGTGTAGTCCAAATTTTGGTGGTGGCGCTCTAACACACTTGTTCTCTCTTTGTAAAGGAGGAGGCCTGAAGAGGTGGAGAGTCAGAGGAGGAGGCTGTCCCAGAAGAAAGAAGGCGCGGTCCCCAAAGGAGGTGTTCCCACGACAATTAACAAGGGTATGAAAGCACTGACCAATCAGATGCTAGTAGAAATTGCCACCAATCAGAGAAGCAGAGGAAAAGCAGGAGAGAGGCAGCCAGGAACTGAGCAAATGACCCTTGATGAGAGAGATCAGGTGAGTGATGGGAAGGATGAGGAGAGGAAGAGGGGCCCGAGAAGAGGAGTATGTGTGACTGTAAAGAGCTGTGGGTTGGTTGAAAAATATGCCACAGCATATGTTTTATCCAATGTTTATTAAAAGATGTATTCAATCTGTGTAAGTGGGCGAGACAAACAGCCCAAGGATAATGAAGAAGCTGAGAGGCTGAGTTTAAATAATAAAATACAGAGAGAAGCCAAAACAGAGAGGTGGAACAAGACATGTTACTGGAAAAACAAAAATTAGTCAAATATGCGGAGGAAAATATGGTAGAATTTGTCTGTTACTGAGACAATAATGTGAAGATTTAGAAATTCTGCTGCTTTTAGTGAAAAACAGAAACAAGACCCCTGTCATTTTGTTGTTTTCCTTTCTCCTCACTTGATTTGGAAGTTTACACGGGTCGCTTATCTGTTGAGTGAGTTTCATGATCCTTGGGCCCTGGAAACCTCTTAAAAGCCTAGTGCATACAAATTCCAGAGACACCGGTTTCAATAAGAAATAAGCATCTTTTACTTCACTTGTTGCTAAATGTAGGCTTAGATTTGTAAACAGACGAAAGCTGTTAAGCAGCGATGAGGATAAAGCGAGAGAGAGAAAAAAAGAAGAAATGAAGTTCTGAGGAGAGAAAGAGGCTGAGAAGATGTTCTTTCCCTCAGTAAGCTCCTGACCTTTGGGGCTTCTTCTACCCCAGTTAGATCACAGTTTGGCTGCTGTTCAGCGGGTCACAGAGGGTCAAATGTCACCCCAGACGCCCACACGGAGAGCTCACACTAAAACGACCCCTCCAACCCTCCCCACTATGCAGCTGAACCCTGCACAGCACCTAAAGCAAAGCAGGAGAAAGGGAAAGGAACGCTGCATTTTTGCACAAAATCACACAAATATCTGATTTGTCAACCCAAAAGCATATTTTTAGTTTTATCCAAGCCACTTGTAATTTGGCCACATGGAATAAAAAGTCAACTCACGAAACGAAGTTATTTTCCAAGAATCAGAAATTGTTGTCCCCTGGGCTTGTAACTATAATGATGGAGATGCAACTGTTCAACATTATCACTAATTGAATACATGAGACTTTCATATAGAGATAGGAATAAGGGCGCCCTGATTTATCCACTGTTGCCTTTATGTTGAGTGTTAGGAGGCAGGAGGCTCAAAGCAAAAACATGAAAGGAGGGAATACCAGAATTTGATTTCAAAAGGAATATTTCTCTTAGAAATAGTTATTTTAATCATTTCAATGGGACTTTGTACTGTGCTCAGAAAGATTGATTGTGAGGTTGGACTTTGACACGCCAAAGAAAAAGGGCTTACAAAAAAAAACATGAGAAGCCCCATACAAAAGGAAAATACTTAAAATGGAATGATAACAAATTGATTAAGATATTTAAAGAACTTATTATTACACAAACTCAGTGTAAAGAAATCTATAAAAAATCTCTGCATACTTTGCCTAATTTAAGATAATGAGCGCCTAACATTGAAATGAACAGATTTTATCAGCTGTTGGGTCAGCTAATGCAATGTTATAATGCTGAATTTGTAATCGTATTTCGTTATGTTGCTTGAATGGTAAATTCACAGTGTATATCAGTATATATACTGTGGGTCCTAGTGATGGGAAAACACACAAATCCTCAATTAAATCAAAGCAGATATAATAGCCCTCTAAAAGTCCTCTACACAAAATGGCTTAAATACAACATTGAAGTGCACTTAGCTGTGTACAGTTACAGCATGAACACTCATGTTTACCTAGAAGCTAACCTTCAATGCGTTAACTCTCCATAAATTAAGAGCATAAGTTATAAGTATATTGGTGCTAATTGTTGTGTTGTTAATAGTGGGCAGCTGTATATTATCTCTCTCTTAGTGCTGCTATCTTGTTAGAAATTTGGAAATATTTTTCTAAATTACTTTTGAAAATATTTTTCTACAAAATAATGTTAGGAATTATATGTAAGAAGAAAATACTTTTCAAAAAATGTATATATTCTTTTAATCTAATTTAACTTAAAAGTCAAAGACTAACAGAAAATTATTACATTCTGTGGTATTTAGAACAAAGACAGTTAAGAGAAATCATGATCTCTTGAGATTTCTCCAGTTTTTAAAGCATCGATCAGTAATGTTGTGATGGTAGATAATCATTGTATTGATCATCCCACAGAAACTGACTAGTAATTGTGTTAACAGAGCTTTTAAAGGTAAATGTGTTTAAAAATATCCCAAAATCTTTCAGTCAACTGACACATGGTACAGAGCAATATTACTTCATATGACAGTAGTAGTGGGACACAGGAGAAAGAGAGCAGACAGAGAGAACAGAGAGGCCTGTCTGTCACAAGTACCTCTAAAGTTTTATATGTAACTTTGAAGTAGTACACAGTAGTGCAGATTGGACTAAGAGGAAATTTGAAATATCTGGCTTCAATAAAAAGGAAGTGTCTGCGTTGAAAGGGCTCGCTGGCTGATTAAAGGGATTTTTTCATGCTTTATCAAAACCTTGGCTCCATACAAACACTACAGTATATTAAAAGCAGAGCCATTTTCATTTGCATGTTATCACATTATTCTCATAGAAAACTGACCTGAGTTGTGATTATTTTTTTGAAATTTAATTGATTTCAAACTTTGTAGATTTTACATTAAAACTGAAATATATTGATTGACTTCTTACAGTGGAGGTGCAACTGTTTCTTAAACTGGCTGAATGTAGTGCAGTAAGTATGAACATCCATGCTTTTATTCATTAACAGACAGTTATGTCCATGCAAATCTGAGGACAAATCTATTTCTGAACCATAAATTTAATTATCACAGTTGTTTTTATATAGTGATTTATCATCATGTAATTTATCATTTAGCCTCTTCTAATTTAATGGGAAAACAAGTAAAATGCTTGAAACAGAGGAGAAAAGGTACTAAGTTTGACAAAACAGAATGAGAGAGGCACACACACTTCAAAACAGCACTCAAGTACGACACTGTCCATATTGAGTTTCACTCTATTTCCACATATGCACATGCTCAGTATACAGTTCTGTGTGTGGCCGGTTATGTGTGAGTAAAATACTGTTATCCTCTGATGGTTTGTGATGGTTCTGCTGTAAAAGCATCCCCACTTCTCCCTCATTTCCCCTCCCTTTCCCACTCTCCTCTCATGCCATTCCCGGCAGCTAGAATTGGAGTATACAGTATACGTGTGTGTGTGAGTGTGTGTCTCACATACACACAAACGGAATTCGATCCGGACCATAGCTTTCAGCACGTCCTGTAGGATCCCCAGAGTTTTGCAAGAGGAGAGGGAGACAGAGAGAGAGAGAGTAGAGGTTTTCGTACGAACGCACGCACACGATACACACAGCACGGTGTAGCACTGAGTGGTAGGGACAGCTGTGGGATAGTGACATCATCTTTAGTTGCCGACTGGTATATTTGATCTGGTCTGGGGGCAAGATTGAAACTGAAACACCAGACTGCTCTCTGGACCCACATCCCCTGCCAGAAAAACCCTGTGTGTGTGTGTGTGTGTGTGTGTGCATGGCTGCATACGTGTGTGCAAAGGTTTAAGAGCACCAATAAAACCACAACAGTGAACCGCACTCCTCTCTCTCTCTCCCTCTCTCTGCTTGCCTCTTGTTGTCTCTCTCCCTCTCTGCCTGCCTGCTGATTGATGTGTTGTATATATTCCTTGTGGTAATCAGATCCTTTTCTTCCAGAGGTTGCTGTAAATACAGTCTGCAGAAGTGCCAGCCTGCCAGGCAGACAGGCTGACTGTCTCTGGTGGGGATTTAGCCAGCGCTCTGAAGCCTGGCATCGTGCTGCGGGGCCCCTGAGGGCACGAGGGAACGCATGATCCCTCCTTATGACAAGACCAGCGCACGTTAAGGGTGGCGTGTGTGTGTGTAAGAGACCAAGAGGTCATCCTAGGTCAGTGCTAGCATAGACGTGTAGATTCATTAGACACCTGACTTGATTTGAGGAGTAAATTAGCTGTTATATGGAAATGAGTGGAGCAGCGAGGTGGTACACTGATGTGACTTTTTGCAGTTCAGTGGAAGATGGTACAAGAGGGAGCACACACACACACACACACACACACACACACGTATGTCACAGAATTTGAATGGCATCCCTCTCTCTCTCTCAGCTGATAGATACCTACAGAGTCAGATCACCACTATAATCTCTCAGAGCCTTCACCACCTAAACCATCTTCTACTGCTCTCAAAACACACAGCCGAACCAGATAGCAAGCAGTGTGTATCTGTGTGTGTGTCTGTGTGTGTCTGTGTGTGTGACTTGGTTTTAGGGTTATGGGTAGAATTAAGTTTAGGTTAGGGTTATGGTATGCATGATGTAAATGACAGGTCCTCACTAAGATAGGTGTACAAGGATGTGTGTGCGCGCGCGTGTGTGGTTTTCAACATTAAGCCATGGGGGAAAAGTGCAGCTTTAAACAGCAAAACAAGCAACCAGTACCACAAATTCCGAATTCCACAAAATGCCTTAAACAAAACAACATGTAGACAGTTGTGCATGAACACATATGCACACACGATCACACACAATAGAGGGATGCTGCTAACATTTACTAAAGCTTATTAAACATCAGGACCTGAGATTATGTCTGGGCACATACTGTAGGTAGAACAGGTAGAACAATGTGAATTGAATCAAGCAGTTGTGCCAACATAGTCACATTATAGTCAGTATTGAACGTTTTATGATTAATACATGGCTTAGTTTCCTTTTAAACAAAACAAATATAAATATTCTTATAAGCATTCCTCAAGTTTGTTTGACAAAGAGCCATAAGCAAGATATTCACTGAGCAGAACATTTGACAATTAAAAAATAAAACTGCAAACTGCAAATGTAACTGTACATTTAAACAATAATCTTAAATGGAGAAAAGAAAAAGTGTGCAATGTGGACAAGCAAGTAGTATGGGTATTTAGTACTGAATTTCTTGTTGTTTATTGACTAACATTTACTGTACACCATATGGACAACTTTGTCCACATTTGTGTACTTGTGGTCCTAGGCTGTTTCATGGTTTTGATTAGGGCCCCTTAGTCCCAATTAAGAGAAATTACAAATATATCAGAATATAATCTTGCCAGCTGTGTTTGGGAAAGACCCTTTTCTGTTTAAACATGACAGTACCCCTATGCACAGAGTGAAGTTCACAAAAAAGAAGGTTTCTTAGTTTGGTGCAGAAGAACCAGATTGGCCTGCACAGAGCCCTAAATAAAACCACATCCAACAACTTTAGTAAAAAGGGGTGTAATGTTTGGGTGTCCACTTTTAAGTTTGAGTGTCCACACACACAGACACACACACACACACACACACACACTTCTTGTCAACTCATACTATATGATTTGGACTCTACTTGTAACATACATTTAAATGTTTATTTTGTGTTGCCAGTGTTTCTTCACTGTCATGCCAATAAAGCTCATTTGAAGTGAACTGAATTGACACATTGAGAAACAAGAGAGTAAGAGACAAAGAGCCAGAGAGAGAGAGAGGCTAATGAAAGCGAGCAGAGGGCTACCACCCACTGGAGCAGACATCGCACACTGTCTCACTCCACAGAAAGTCAGCATAGACACAAAAGGTACAAAAGCCATCTGGGCTAGGCGGCTACGCTACATCCAGAGACAATAGGGGCTCATTCACGCAGTCCGACCCAGCCAGAGCCATCTGCTCTTGGTGAGAGTGAGTGGGAGAGGGGACCCCCTGTACCTCCAGGACCCCCAGAGTCCCAGAATACAGCAGCATGATAGACTGAAATCAGCATAATTTAAGAATCAGCGTATGAAAATATGAATGAAGATGAGCCACTTCACAACATGAGCCAACACAATAGAGGTGGTGACTGAATCAGACGTGTGAGGCTCCCTAGGCCTCCTACATTGGGAATGAGAACACGTGTGGAGTTTTTCTGAGCAACAATGGTGAAAGGAGAGCAACTGTTACAACAGCGGGGGGACAGGATGGCCGAAAAGGGAGTGTGGATGCATGCAAACATCTATACATACAGCACGCAAGCACAGATGCCCACACGAAGCAACATAACAGTGGTCATTCATCATGCAGTGGAAAATGAAACAAAGAGAAGCGTGAGAGAAAAATAAAGAGACACTGAGAGCAGAAGCCTTTGACTTTTTGTTTAATCTTGTGTGTAACGCTTAGCGAACGTTATCTGGAATCATTTGATCTCAGAAGTGTGGTAGATTTAGGGAGATACGGATCTCTCCCCAGCTACGACAAGTCTGTACGTTAGCATGGTGAATATTCATGCAATGAAGTCATGTCACGCCATAGCATGACAGCAGAGGAGTCAGAAAGAGAGCATCTCAAGAATCTAAGTTTGGGATGTGAAACTGAACCCACAAAGAGGCAAACCCACACTGACACACATGCACACAACCAGATACGTATACAGTAAGCCTACATGCCACACGTACACACTACATGCAATCATGCAATCCATGAACACACATAATGTTCATGCCTTAGCATCAAACCAGGGGATTTCCCATTGAGATACTGTATAGCCTACTTATTACTCAGTAAGCTTCTTTGTAAGAAAACCACTGTTAGCTTAAGCCTGTACTTTAACATCACAACAGACTGAACCCCATATAAAGTCACTGTATATGACTTATAATGTATGTGCTGAACATAAGTGCGTCAAAAGGTGGTGGGTTGTTTCCATTTTGAAGAGCAAGAATTATCCCTGTTCCTCACATCCAGCTGATCAATGTTATTGGATAACCTGGCCTATGTTAATCACATACTTAATTTCAGCAGCAGTGGCAAATGTTTTTTAAAGCTGCTCAAATCAAAATTTTCCATTCAATGGATGAAATGACTATATTATGTAGAAAAAGTTGCTCACAGTGACAAACCCACAGAGAATTATCAAAGAACCTTGCAGTGGACCTCAAATCTATGGGTCTTTCAGCACATTATTTTGGTAACATGGCTCCCCGGCTTTAATGTTTCAACACATTTTCATTCATCAGCGTTGTTTCTCTGCCGTAGCAGCCAGCTGTTAAGCAGCTCTGTTAAATCAACTGTAAGCTATCTGCCCAGCACCAAATGGCAGAACAGATAAGGTTAGTAGCTAGCTAGCAGTTAGCCACACATCAAAGTCAAAAGGCACAACAACCTCGCCCTAGATAAACTCATAGACCAATACTTGTCTGTCATCAGCAGCTGTTGTTAACCTGTATCAGATACAATGACAATATGTCAGCGTTTGCTCTCAACTGATTCTTTTATTTAAGTGTCAACACTGTCTGCTCAAAGCTTTTGTGTATTTAAGATTTTTTGTCTCTGTTTACGTTCTGTGATTGTGCAGACAGGTTAGCACATTTTTGAAGTCTGAGTTTAAAGACTCAGTGAGGATTGTATACTATAGGTGTGAGTGTCAGCATGTGCATCTGTTTATCCATCAGCCTTTAATTTAAGAGCAAGCAGCTAAAATGCAGACAGGGAAACACCTGAGTTAACCCGGAGCAGCGGGACGTCAAGCCAGCCACTGATGAGAGATCCCACGTCAAAATTTATGCCTTGCGCTAATGAATGGTTTTGTTCTCAGACAGCCAGTGACTGAACATGTGGAAATCCCCCTCAGCTGCTGACAGACAGTTGTCAGAGGCCTCAGATTAATGAAGGAGTCTCTCAGTCAGCCGATTCCCAAAGGCCACCACAGCTCACCCCCGGGGCTTAGGTGGCCTTTAAGTGTTTAGAGGTTATATGTTAACACAGGAACCACATACATTGGCAAATAATTTGTTATTTTAAAAATGAAACCAGATCCTCAGCTACAAATGAAATGGAGTTCCATCAGTCACAGCAGAGCAGCTGATCTTTATGCCTGTAGAGTTTATTATGTAATAAATTATTCTGCAAGCAAGAGATTTGTTGCTATACAGTAAATTGTGTCCTGGACAGATTGAATTTGTCATACTATTATGTATCAGCATCATATCTGATTAAGCATCTGCATCACATCACTATCTGTGAAGGATGAAGGATGATGTAATGATAAAGGAAATAAGGGGTTGAGTGTTTCATTTCATTTCACTTCATTTTTCAACAAAAAACAACAAACTTTTAACAATTCACATCATTTTTAAACATTTAAAGGAGCCAAAATGGAGCTGTGGAAGGGTCAGCTGGCAAACAAGAGCTGACTCTTACAAAATATATTCACAGAGAATTCAGTAAGTAAGTAAAGTTAGTTCAGTTTGTTTATATAGTGTATGTTGTAGCATGCTGAATCATATATTCCCCAGTCTGCTGGCCTCACTTTCTCCATTGACGATGGTAAGTTGTGTCCTCTCTGAGGACACAGCTCTGTGTTTCAAATCATGTGCAGGTGATTTCCATCGGTCACCGTGCGTCCTTATTTCCAGTGGGTCTGGAATTTCATTTCTGCCTTTGAAAGTGGAGGTGAGTCAACATGGAAGCATTCAGTGAGTGTTTCCATCTTAACCAGGACAAATACACGTTCAGCTCTACCATAAACTCCTCTGTGTTTGTCAGCGGGAACTGGGTCAGGAGAGCTGGATCCAACAAGCAGCTGTGTTTGGGCATCGTGATGACAGTTTTGGGTATGTATTCAATCTGCAGGCTAACAGGATTGAATTTGCAGAATATATTTAATTTGTACTGAAAGCAACAAGGCTGCTCTGTAGACAGTCTGAACAATATCCTGGTTTCCCAAATCTTGATTAGATGATTGTTAGCTGATTATCTATAATGTACATTCATTCAGACAAAAATTGCTTCCTCTACCTCCATCTCGCTCTTTCTGCCTGTGTGTGTGTGTGTGTGCGCATACCCGCAGGGCAGAACAAGGTTTGTGACAGGCTTTGACAGGTACGGCATGGTGGCAGACCTCCCAGCTGTCAAACAGACAGACAAACCAAAGAAACCAGAGATAAAGAAACCAAAAATAAAGGGTGCTGATGCAGGGAGAGTGACGGACTGATAGCTGAGCCGACAGGGACAGGGACACATAGAAATGAATCAAAGACAAAAACATTAGAATAATAAATTACCCTCAGCCACTCCCTCCCATATTCCTCCTCCTTCCATCCCACCTCTCATTTCTTCTCCTCCCTTTGCAGTATGATTTCTCACTTAGCTTTCTCATCTGTCAACACCCTGCCGTCACCTGGACGAATGGTAAAAATTGCACCACCCGGTTGCTTAGCACGGGCGAATCCAAATACTCCTCAGATGCTGTGAGTGTTGTAAACTTGCCTGAGCATGAGGGAAGTTGATCTGTGAATGCAAAGAGCCACTACCAAGTATGAACACGCAGAGTTGGAGTGAGGGGGAGAATTTGGAAAAAGAAATTTGAAGGAAAACACGGAATGAGCACTCAGGAAAAAAGTAATACAGCTCGCGGGGGGAGTGGGCAAGAAAGAGAGGGAGAGTGTGTGTGTTTGTGTGTGGTGTGTTGTATTTCCTTGGTGAAAGGCTGTTAACGGTTTAGTTGGAGTGTGCTGTCAGGGCCTGTCACCTTGACAACCAGGCCTGTATTTCACTCACTAGCTAAAGAGAGAGACCAAGAGAGGCCCCTGGCTTCTAACCCCCTGTCAAACCCATGTATACACACTCACACTCACACACACATGCCCACACAAACTCTCTCACACACACATAGCAAATTCATCCTCCCTATTCATTTAGGTCACCCAGCTAGAGATTCATTTCAAAGAAATTACACAACTTGTTTACTAAAACCCTCCACTGTGTGTGTGTGTGTGTGTGTGTGTGTGTGTGTGTGTGTGTGTGTGTGTGAGGCTGCTGTAGCTCACCTGGCATGTTAAGTAAAAACAGGTACACAAGGTCATGGGAAACAGCATGCTCCTTTGTGTGTTTGTGTGTTGTGAAGCACACAGGTGTGTTTGGCCTCATACCAAAGCACGTGAGCCATTTCCTACTTCAAATCTGTCACCATAACTCAGCAGAAAGACGTGGGGATCACAGCGGCAGCCACAACAACGTCACAGCGCACAAAAGGCAGGACGGACAGATGAATGAGTAAGGGACGCGCAGAAAAAGTAGATGAGTGTGTAGCTTGAAAGATTGATGGTCTAATGGACGGATGATTTTAAGTGACAAGAGGAATGACAGACGCCGTCAGATAAATGGACGGATTGACAGATAGAGGGAAGGGCAGACAGATGAATAAAGACGCAAAGTTGCTAAAAAAAACGGGGGCAGGGGGGGAAGAAAAATGAAAGCAACAGATAGATTATCTCTCAGGCAGCAGAAAGAAGACACTGTGTTTAACCAGCGAGTGGTGAAAACAGTGACCACCAAATCTGACTGACTGCAGTGAAAGAGATTTATTTTTACACGTTTTACAGCTCAACCTGAGGCCTGAAGTGTTGACAGCATCCAAAGTAAAAGAGAACCAGGATCTCAACTAGTCAGTCTTTCTGAGAGTGGACTTCCGATTTCTTCCGCTTGACTGGACAGACAGAAAGTCAGGGTGGGATGGTGGGGTGGGGGTGGGGGGTGAGGACTGGCATTCCCTCGCTCCCTCTCAATAGAGCCATCTGACACTGAAAAGGGTAGATTCCCTCTCTCCCTGCTTCGACCTGTCACATCTATCAATGCTGTGGCTGACGAGAGAGCAGACGCAGAGCTTTCAGAGGCGTACACACACACACTTCTCGTCAACACATTGGGGAGGGGACACTCGGGGAAATTTGACTAATACATCTGTACTTCATAATTATGTTGCGTGGCTCCAACCCTCAAAGGGCCTTTGTCAGTGTCTTGCTGCGAGTGTTGATGTCTCGCTATTTATGTCCCTGGTGTTGCCCATTTGTTTTTGCTGTTGTCTCAGTTTACTGTCTCGTGTCATCGGAGACAAACTGTCTTGTAGAGGCTGTAATATTAATCAGTTGTAGCGCATATTTATTGTGGATCCAGCACACAACAGTCACATCACATAAAGACGACAAGCAGTACTTCATTTCTGGCTTGTAACTGTCAACACTTACAATCATTTAAATTTCATATCCACAAAAACTTTCCTTGTAAATATAATTAAAGGACAACTCCAGTATGACTAGAAATGTATTTTTTTTACATCCCTGCAGACTTTCTTCCAGTGCAAGTCCTCCTCCCCCTTAACTGCTTTTCAAAATAAAGACATGTTTTGTAGACATGTCATCTCATGATGCTTTTCTTTCAGCGTTAGCTTATCTTAGTTGGGATTGACAGAGAGCTTAATCCTTAAACTTGATTTATAGTTCCACTGATTTCACACATCAGAATCTGTTAATAGGTCTTGTGGAGTACTATTGTAAACTATACGGTGATAGAAGTTGGTATAAAGAGGGAGTTTGATAAATTTCCTCAAACGATGTCACTTGGGGATGAAAACTTCAAGTGTGACAATGCAAAAAACTCTGGGGGTGTGGAGTTAGAAAGAAGTGAACTTACCTGACCTCTGTAGCCCACTCCTCATCTTTGCTTTTGGCTGCATTCGCCGCTATTAGCATAATACAGCAGATCCCAGATTGAACTGTCAGCATTTGAGTTGCATTGTGGGTAATGCAAGTGCCAGATTTTGACAAGAATCAGAAATGTGTGGAATAAAAAGATAATGCGCCTCATGCGAGAATGTATGTATTCTTCTGTGAAGCATGTTTCTACGAGCGTCAGATTCACCACACTCCCTTGAGTGCACAAACTTTCAGGCCGATGAATACCACCTGTTCATGAGGAGGTACACATTTGTGAGATTTGATCATCATTAGACTAGAGAATATTACAGTTCACAGTAGGGTATGGTAACTATTGGGTGCCACAGACGATTATATTGGACAATGACCTGCAAAAAGACTATGAAGCAGCTGTTGGAGTGTCAAAATATGGCAATAAAAATACTAAAATCTATGAAACCTCTGAGTAGATTAGCCAAATATGATGATAATGATATGGTGAACAGAATATTTAGCCTGTATTTAGTGCACATTTTTGAATTAAATCAAAATTCATTTAGATTAAGCCACAATAATTCTGAAGTTAAATTGTGTTTTCCCCTTTCCTCTTTAAACAAAGTGAAAGTAAGACATCCTTCTTGTCGTGGCTCCAGTGTTATAATCGGTCTGCTTTAATGGGAAACAGTCACTGGAGCCTCATTCAAAATATAAACATTTATAGCCTGATATTTAGTGCTCTGAGGCAAATTTGCAAAACAGTATCATCAATGCCTCATTCACAGTGATGAATTGTCTTTATAAACCAGATTAGTTTCAGTGTTTCAGTTGCTGTATCCACACAAAAGTATGAACTATCACTTTTTATAATCCTTATAAAAGCCAGTTAAGCCATTGAGTCTTTTTGCAGTGTGCTGTTATGACAGTTAAATAGGAATGTATGAGAACTTTGGCAAAGTGATTGTTAGTTGTGGTGCATGCATGTAAAAACTGTCACAATGAATCACTGATGTGGTGAATGTGCAATAAAATACAGTAGCAACAGTAAATTACAGTGTCCGTTGTCCAGATCTCCATTAGAAAGGCGAACAGCAGCAACATTTGTAGTTCAAAGGTCAGAGGTCACAAAAATGTTTTGTCTTGTGGTGTCATTTCCAAAAACATCATGCTTTTATTTTTTATTGTTCCGTATAAAATGATACAAACCCCACTTCTGTAACAACAATGCATTTGTGGGGGAGATAAAGTTTTACTGCGCACTTACAGTTTATGCTCTTTTGCTCCTTCCAGGTTTTATTCAGCACTAATCTGAGTTACTGTTTGTTTAGAGCGACATCTGCCAGCGATATTGTTTAAAACCAGCTTAGCTGTAATTTTCTTTTTGATGCAGGGACTGATTAATTCTTTGCAAGGTGTAAATCACAGTTGCAGCTACAGCTACCGTTTTCAATCTGAGGACATGAAAAACATATTTCTTCTCAACTCTTGTTGATAGATGTGGAGCAGCAGCCAGGACTCTTCGCTTGTCAGTCAGCGAGCTTGATGTCGAAATAATTGTTACAAATGCACACATGCAAATAATCATCTCCTCTTTTTTTTCTTCTTTTTCTTTTCCCAGACAAAACAGACAAACACACACACACACACACACCACACCCAGGAGGAAAGTAGATGCTCTGGACTTGTTGAGTCGTGCGGTTATGGTGAAGCTTTGTGAGTTTCTCTCATGTCACTCTGCACCTCACAGCTGTGGGACAAGGGGTGGTGAAAACTTAAAAGATACAGTATAACCTGGCACATACACACACACTTACAAACCAGCACATACACGGTAGGTATACACAAGCTTAAGTTTGTACACTCTGTGACACACGTCCGCTGACCCTTCAGTCTGGTCCACACACACACACACATACGCATTCAGGTCTCTTATTCATTAATCTTCATTTCAACACACACTCTGGCCACCGTCAGCACATATGCTCCCAACAATCACTTGGCACTGTACACTCTCTCTCTCTCTTCCACACACACACACACACACACACACACACATGGACAAACACACAAACAAGCTCTCAGAGAGTGAGATCTGATTGCTGACACTGATATCAGGTCCCCTCCTGCTGCTGAGCTGTCCATCTGGCTGCCCGATCAGAAGACAGAGTGGGGTCCTCACAGTGGGGCTCCTGTCACTGTGCATTAGGAGAGGGCTGATGCCAGATCCGAGCTGACACTGAGGATAATATTGGCATCAACAGAATCCTTTGGTGCCGGTATCGCGTCGGGATTACAGTGGAACACGATGACATCTGAGGTGGCTGGGTCGAGTCGTTTCGAGGGCACAGCGTTCCCCCGATGATCCAGTGGATCTTTTCCTGGATTTTGCAGAAGTTTGGGCCACGTCCAGGGGACAAATCCATGTGGTGTGTGTGAGCTATAAGTGGATAAACTTTGAGAGGCCGGGACGCCCTACTTTTAGCCTTGATGTCCAAAACTACACATGACAAAAAAGTTTATTCTTTTCCATCTTCTTTCTGTGGTCTGATCAGGGAGTTTTACCGAATCAAATCCAGACCTCATGAAACATGTCATGTCGGTATATAAAAAAATCATGTAGCCCACACAGATGGGGTGCCAATCCACTCAATTTTTACAATGTTGTTTACAAAGATCTCCAAATTGTGGGAGCTCTGCGTTTGTTTGAATTCTGTTTCTAACAGGGATGACTGAATCCAGCCCTCTCCCAGGCTCTGATTCACTACAACAGAGACAAATAAACTCCAAGCCCGCGTTTGGCCAAGCAAATCAGTGCTGTTGAATGATTCAATCCCACCGTTTATTATGGTTTTTATGCCATGCATTCCAAATGAAGGCCTGAGCACGAACAGGCACGTAGGAAAAACCAGACACTTATGCTCTGTATATTTCTCTCCCGTCCACTTTCTGTCTGTAGCTCACTCAAAAACGCTCTTGTTCTGAAAGATAAATTTAACTTTTTCGTCGGAGCACTGTAATAAATGCAAACAATGCTTGGGGGGAAAAAAATGAGAAAAACTGCAGCACTTTTACATCACTGACTGCTCATTCACAAATTGCACCGAACAGAGAGGGCTGTGTGTGCTGCTGTATTTTACGCCGGTGTCCCCAGCTGTGACTTGGCTGTCACTGAGACATTTGGGGGTGCTGGCTGGGGGCGACAGGAAGGTTTAGGTGTTGTAATCAAACTCTCTTTATTCCCCCCAGGCTCGTTACAACACTCAAATTCTGCACTAATTGGCCAGAGTCACATGGCAGCCAGGGACCCTGTCTGCCCGGTAACCCCCAGAGGGGGGCGAGAGGAGGGGAGTTTTATTATTTTCAATTTGTAACAATATATAACCTTTAAGTTGATTTTCTGGGCTGCTACGAAAGCACGCATCACGTCAAATGTAGCTGTGGAGGCAGCAAATACAACAGACTCCTATTATTGTGGTTCAAGTGTAAAAACACACATTGATTTGAAAATCTATTCCCATGAAACATGCTGCTTCCAGTCAACAAAACTTCATTATTACACTGTAAAAAAAAAAAACACTTACTGACTCAGGGGTTAAACATTTGCTTTGCTGTCATGTTCACAATAATGAATAACGTGTGTTTTCATGGTGATTTCTCAAGGATATTGCAGATGGATTTTGAAACTAAATGGATTCCGACTGGCCAGGTACTAAAAATAATGAAGTGTAACACATAAAACTGGTTGATGCAGCCGTGGTTTTTCAATAATTGGACCTAGAAGATAAACAATCATCCTTTATCTGCTCTTCTATCTGTGCAACCACTACAACCCCCCCCCCCCCCCCCCCCCCCCCCCCCCCCCCCCCCCCCCCCCGAAACTAAATGGATTCCGACTGACTAATTTACTAAAATAATGAAGTGTAACATAAAAACTGGTTGTGACCGTGGTTTTCAATAATTGGACTAAACTATTGTCCTTTATCACCTTCTTCTATCCTGGCCTGTCTACCCTCGCCTGTCCTCCTTCAATCTCCCGCCTTCCCCGAGAGCCTCCCTTTCTGAGGTTTATGGCTCGCGGTTCTTTGACTGCTGAACCATTACCCCGAAGAGCAACAAACTGATCCGTGGTCACACTTTATAAGCTGTCAGCTGAACCGTGCTCCTCTGCCGACAGGTGAGGAATGTTTTCATTCACCTCTCTGCCTCTCCGTGGGTGTCTCACACTCACACACACACACACACACACACACAGTTAAACGCATCTTTTTCTCTGCACCTGGGCTCAGCACTTTAAAGATGAAAGGAAAGGGACAGCAGAGAGCTGAAGATGAGAGGTGGAGGAGAGAGGGAAATGCGATCCATCATTAGACGGGTCTTCTTTTTTTAGGCTCCTGAGCCACGTCCCTCCCAACCCCCCGGTCCTGTGGGGTGTCCCTGAATCAAAGCAGACATAAGGCCTAATCCACCTTTTAATGCCTTTTACCCAACAACTCTTCCAAATTGCAGGACAAAAGACCATCATGACACATGTAAGTGTTTACTCACCTCACGCCACGATCAACAGGATATCGTTTTGTCTGTGTCTGTGTTTTTATCTGTCATTTGTCTGTTACAGTCAGCCTGATGATCTGACAACACTACGGTTAAAGTTTGGTTAGGTTTAGGGTTAAAATTACTACTTCACAAGCAACGTTTTAAGGTCAAACTTCCAGTTAAAATAACCAACCTTCTCTAATTTTGGCTTGCTGGACAACTCTTGGGCCTCAGCTCTTTGGGTTGATCCATATTAACTGTGAATTTGTTTGTGTCCGTGCGGCTGATTAGTGCATGTTTGATGAGGGCTAAGGTTTCTCTCTCTGACTCACTGCCCACCCAGCAGCCATCACGGGTAGCTGCTAACGGAAGAGAGGGATTGTGGGAAAACACGGGGGCCTGGGGTTGGCGTGTCACCATCGCTCAGTGTCCTTTGGCCTCGCTGCCAGTCTGCATGCACGCACACACACACATATGAAAATGTCCCAGCCATCAGCTCGTGATGTGACATCAGACTTCTGACAAAGACAAGCTGGCCCAGCAGTCTCGATGTTAACAAGCTCCAGCTGAGGGTGGACGTAGGCCACTGTGAGTGTGTGTGTGTGTCTGTCTGTCTGTGTGTGTATGCTGAGTACCCACAGTGACACAAGGCAGCCTGTATATGTGTCTACTCCTTCATTTCCTGCTCCTGTGAGACAGACTTTCTTCTTACAGAACATGGTAGCTCACCATTGGGGGGAAATTCTCCTGTTGTGAAGTGTCTCTGCATGTGTGTGTGTGTGTGTGTGTGTGTGAGTGTGTTCTCTTACCAATAGAAATGAAAAGTCATGCACACAAAAAGGAATCAATCGCACTTGTTGCTGATTGAGTCATGACTCCACCCCCTTGCTCTCCTCCTCCTCCTCCTCCTCCCCGAGCTCTCCTCAGCTGTGAGTGATTAAGTTGAACCAGAGGGTGGTGGTGTGAGAGGAGGGGACAGGGTACTCACTCACTGACTGAGTAATGGCTTCCAGAGACCCCGACTCCCTGGCTCTGTGCAGCACGAGGGCTAATCAGGAGTGACGGCTCGGCCCGTTTGGACAGTGTAAAGGCAGCCCTGCTCCTGTCAGGCACAGACATGGACAGCCCCCACCCCTCCCCACCTACACCCTCTCCCTTCACCGCAAGGATCCCCACCGTTAGGCTGCTAGTCCCTGCCACAACCATCTTACGGGGGAAATGTTGGGTAAGAAGGAGGCGGACAGAGAGAAGAGGAAAGGCAAAAAAAAAAAATATATATATATATATATATCAGAGAATAATTCAAGCAGATTTGAGGTTGAGAAAGAGAAAAGGCAGCCAAAGAATAGCACAAGGGGAGATACATGCAAGGCCTATGTAGCTTAGAGTGGCTGATGCGGTGTAGCTGATTTCATGTTTGTGTGTGCTTGTGTGTCAGATTGACTGTGTGTGTTTAATGGAACCTCTGAGCAGCTGGGGAAGCCCATCATGTTCATTTAACAGCATAGACTGTGCAAAAAGTAACATTGAGGCCACCGCGGTGTACATACTCTATGTAAGTGTGTGTGTGTGTGTATATGTGTGTTTGTGAGGGTTTACGATGTGGTCTGCTGATTCGTGCTGTTTCCACGGTGATTGGTTTCCATCACGCGTCCGAGGGCTAAACCATTGACAGCGCTCCCTCCTTCCTCCGGCGACCCGACTTCTTTTCATTTTTCAATTTCACTTTCATCAACCCCGCTGCCGCCTGTTTTTTCATTTTTCTATTTCCAGACGATGACAGAAAGTGTGTGAAGTGTGAAATTAGAAAGAGCGTGTGTAAATACTGGCGTGTAACACAGAGAACACATTTGAATGTAAACCAGAGATACACACGCACGCTGTTGCATAAGCCATAAGACAAAACTCATTACTCAAACGGAGCGATGGGAAAATAACTTGAATAGACTGCCCAGACATATAATTACAAACAGAAGATGATAGTGGGAATTCTACTCATTTGATTTTATCAAGGGGGAATTCAGAATATTGTGCAAAACATACAAAAAGGCCTGAGACATTATGAGCAGAGTTTAAGTGTGTATTTTGTCCTTTTTTGGGGTCTCTCTGTGAAGGAGCCCCTGTTCTTTGGCTTGTACACACGCACACACACACACAAATACACATCTTGTCCCCACACCTGGGTTTAACTGTCTGACAGAGTGAGATGTTAGCGCGGTGGAGGGCTGGAGAAGGAGGTCAGGGGCGCAAGGGCAGTCAGGTCCCTCAGACGTCCATCAAAATGACAGGTACCCCTGCCTTAAAACTCCCTGACCCACCCCAAAACCTAGTTTCCCTCCTTTTTTTTTGCACACACACACACACGTGGAAACACACACACATATACTGAAATACCAGGCCTAAAAAGTAGCCCCCGCAGCGAAGGAGACCAGCTCTCCGCAATTAGGACATTCTGCGGCCATGAAATCATTCTGAAAATTAGCTCCAGGAAGCGAGAGGAGGGAGACAGAGTCCTAAAGAGAGACAAAAAGAAAGGGAAAAAAATGAGAGTGAAAGAAAAGGGGTGAAGTTAGGGGAGGAAGAAAGTGTTCTGGATCTCCTCAGCAGTCAAACCGACGGGCCACATGTGCTGGCAAGGCGAGAATGAAAGAATTTAGAACCATCCCAGATAATGACGGCTGTTAAGATTAACAATTAATCCTCTGGCCTCATGACATGTTAGATTTGGATCTGGGGAAACGACTCTAAGAGGTGTGAAAGGGCTCCAACAAGGACTCAGTCAGCTAAAACAGTCTGTGTATATATATATATGTGTGTGTGTGTGTGCCTCCGGTGGCTGACAGTGTCCAGGCCCCAGGTCCTGACAGGAGAAGGAACCAGGGTTCGGATCTCAGCTCACGACTGAAGAGACCTGCTCTATGTTCTCCATTCGTCCTCTACTTTGCTACAACAGCATCTGTTCTATTTTCTGCAGATCTGCAGCTCTCCTGTCACCCCCGCTTTACCCCGCTTTGACCCTCTGCCATTACACAAACAGCATCTGCCAGCGATCAACTTCCCGACAAGCCCTAAGTAACTCAGGGACAACATTACCCAGTGCCACCCTAACCCTCAGGCCATGCTGTCTCCTAAGCTAAGCATTTAAGAAATAGACTTGGGGATCACTTGCTGCTGGCCAATTCTACTAACTTTAGAATAAATGGATGTGTGTCTAAGTGTGTGTGTGTGTGTAAGCCCAGCTGTGGATTGTTAGTAGCGAACTCAGCTCAGTAGGGAAGGGGCACCAGATGGTTGGCGGGATGGAGCGGTTGAGAGTTGAAAGGAAGAGGTGTAAATCGCAATTAGAGAAGACGAAGAAAAGCCTTCGGAATGGGAAAATTGCAGAGCACAGCACAGACATGATCCAAAGCTGAACTTTTCCATCGCCTTAATCCAGTGGTATCCTGCCGGGATGCACAAAATAGACACACAGTTGCTATGTAATCAATACACAGCAGCTTCATAAACTGAGGTAGCGTCTGTGCCCACATGAGGGCATGTGTGCGAGGGTGGGTGTGTGCCCACTCATGCATCGCTGCAACTGTGCAGATGAAAACACATGAAAACGCTCTTCGAATTCCTGATTCTTTTTCCCGTGTACTTCTGCTCATCTGTGGGGGGGAAGTTGGGAGGACATGCTGTGGCAAGGTTTTGTAATCCGGATCTTGTGTCGTTACAACAGCACGTGTTTTTCTCGACATGGGGGAAACTCTGACAGTCGAGTGGGGATCACGCGAGCTGCTAATCAAGCAATGGGAGAGGTTGGGAATTCCTTGGGAGGCAGACAATGGAGGCAGCGGGGTGTTTTTGTGGTATCCGGAGCAGCAGGCATTGGGAAATCAAGTTCAGCTGAACAGCAACTCACACTCTCTCACACACACACACACACCATTATTTGACAAACATTTGGCAAGAGCAGTACCCATCTTGATTAAAGGCTGTACGCTTGTGTGATGTATGTTTCTCCTGATGACATGTTTCTTTCCCACTGTTGTCAGCATGTATGGACATGTTAACTTTTCTTCTGTGTGAACTTGCTTGTGTGTGTTAGTGTGTATGTCTCCTGTCTGATTAGCTGCTGTTTCTTTCAGGTGTCCCTTGTTCCTCCTGCTCTTTAATCAGAGTTGAGGCCCCTATCGTAGCCGGAAGGAAACCCTGTTCCAGGAAGTGCCTGTCTGATACGGGGCAGCCAGCCTCGCTGTGGCCAATCAGACATGTATTCATCTAAGGAAAAGGAAAGCTGCCATTCCCATCCTCAGTCGGTCCCAAATCCAGTTACTGTAGAATCCTGTCCTGAATGGGAGGTGTGGTCTTCAGTGTCTTTGTTTTGACCTCAGTGATTGACATCTTGTTGATGGATGTGACAGAAATACACACCGGTTACAGTCCATGACTCAACACCCCTGCATAAAATTTTCTGAGGAATGTTCTTTCTTTCCTTTTTTTTAAAAACATGTCAAACTCATCTGCATCTGAAGTGCACCGTGGGTCACCGAGCCCTCGCTCAGGCGCTGAGTGATGATGTCATACTTAGGAAACCACCGCTGGGACAGCAGAAGGAAAATAAGAGCTGTAGCATGAAAAGAGGGGAAAAGACGGAGATTGGAGGCGACGTTTGTGATGTGAAAGAGTGTTTCTGGGCGCCGTGGCTGAGAGTGTGCAGTGCGGTTGCTGGCCGGCTGCGGGTTTTTAATAAACAGCCTGTTGAAACATGACAGGAATATTGGGTGAAATCATGGTTGTTTTACTGTGATGACTGCAGTGACTCCCCAGACCTGGGAGACAAAGCAGATCAGGACAGGGTAAGAGCACGAATGTCGGTTTATATGATTGTCAGTGGTGACACATTTGGTTCCACTACATTTCCCAAAACCAGTGTGTTCATTTCTGACTATCAAAGACCCTTCCAATTCTTATACCACTGAATAAAATCTCCTTTTTGTCTACCACTGAGGGGTCATTGTGTTTCAAGTGCTTGTCAGATCATCGAAACAGCATCTGAACCCCTCTACCACAACACTTTTCCAAAGTCGGAATTGAGGGAATTGTGTCAATATTTGTACCTTCTATCACTCTTTGTACGTAAAAATGAGTGCAACACCGTGAGTGCCTTAGAAATCCCCATTTGAACAATTGGGGACTGCATATTGCCCCTCTGTATGAAAGAAGCCTTTTCACTTTGCTTCAGAGCATGACCAAAGGGAACAGCTGTAAACACTGTTGCCTGCAGATATAGGTGGATAACAAATCACACAAACAAATTAGTTTCATGTGTACCCTGGCTTTTAGCAATCCTTAAGCTGGTAAATCATTACCTTGACTGAAGTGTGTTCAAATTGCCAAAACTTTCTTTGCACAAATTTGGCTGCTTAATTGTTTTTGAAGTTTGGATTCGGTTCTCAGATTTGCCCCAAACAGCCAAAATCCTAATTGTACAGGCGCTATCTTTAACTAGCTAGCAATATTCAGTATGAACTGATTGTATATGTGGAGTGAGAGAAGTGACATTTAAAAAAACGTCAATTCGTGCAGATGCATCTTTGGTTCAGTTCACGTCATCTAGAGTCAGTCTGCAGCTGTTTACTTGTGTTTTTCCATTGACAATCTCCAATCTGCACCACCTCTAACATTGGCTCTCTGTTCACTATGACCACACCTTCAGGGTCTCAGTAGGATTACACAACAGATTCCACAATTCATGTAGTTAGTGTAGGTGTGTCGGCCAAGCATATGCTGCAACCATGGAAAACAGAACAAAACAGGGTATATCAGTCCACCACCCCCCCACCCCCCACCCCCCAATGGCATGGCACGGTGTTTTCAAAGGCAATTTGGAGGACAGAGAGGATGCTGATGTGAGCAGAAAGCAACCTTGCCTACCCTGATCCCTCAACAGACGTATTATGCTGCTGTTAGGGTGAAGGGTGAGAGGTTAGAGGTGAGGGGGAGGGTGTGGTGGTGCTGCAGGGGGGTGGAGGGGGCTTGCCTCTGGGTGACGGCTCACTCCCTCACCCATAGACCAGCTGCCCCTGACGCACACACACACACACACACACATATGCTGACATTCATGCGTAAGCACACTCTATACATTAACCCACTCAACCTCTGTCCCCCCACCAAGCTCCAATCACTTCTCCCTATTTACAACAAAGACTTTTTCACCATTTGATGCCAACATTATTCATTCATTTTTTTCACATGCAGGTGCTTCATGTCTTTTCCAGATCTGTCCTGACATTTACTCAGTCCGCTGCCTTCTCTGTGATGGCTTACTCATTGTATTAAACGAGCACCAGTCCATGTTTGATGGTGATGTGATGCTGAACCAGAACAGCACCAGAGCTGCAGCTGATGAGGGCTGTTGTCGGGGCGACTGCAGGGCATCGCGGAGCTGCAACGTCTAGCAAGCTGCAACGGGTGCTGAAAGGCTGTGAGAGGTACAGGCCTGTGGGGCAGATGTTAAACACACTGTGACTGAGGGGAGACAGAGCGAGAGACAAGGCTACTGTCAGAGCCTGACCGCAGCACGAAACTGAAAAAAAAAACAACAAAAAAACATTACAGTACCTGCCATGGAGAATGAGAAGATGGAGGAATGAGAAATGATTTTGTTGTTTTAATGAGTTCATCTTTCAATATCAGGCTTCGAAGTGTGAAACATCTGCACAGTGAATCAAGTCTAATCAAGCTGTGATCAAAGACCTCACATCTCTGGGAAAGATATTGCATATCTTGGGTAAAGAAGCCATATTCCTGATCCCTTTCCCGGTGGTGCGATGTAGGTCTGAGCCGTCAAGGTGATGGAAATGAGCACAGGCGCTGATCCGTGGGCCTGATCGACACGTGTGCTGGCCCGTGAGCGCTCCGAAGATCTCCCCTTCTCCTCCTCCCTTCTCCTCCTCTGTCATCTCTCCGTCTCTCCCATGGTTTCCTCCCATGGTTTATTATTACGGTATAATCGCTTCCATCTGCCTGTCAAGCCACCGAGTAGACCGAGATCAGGAACAAAAGACAGTGAGAGCGAGAAAGAAAAAGAGGGCAGGAGGGATTTTTCTCTCCAACACAAACACATCTCCTCCCTCCCCTCTTCTCCTCTCAAAGTCCCTCGTCAGACCAAATCAAAATGCTGCAGAGTCACTTTTCTCTTTCTGTCCTGGATATTATAATTCACCATGACTTCTGGACAGCTTCATGCACAATTAGGAATTCAGTGGCTCTGGGCAAGAAAATGTGATTCAAATTAGTGCTGTATTACATTACTGTTTACTTATGATCTCTCCTGCCATCTCACACCCTCTCAGTTTCTCTTTTGAGGCCGTCTTGTGTGTGTATTTGGATGCATGAATGCGCTCACACACATGATGCATACACTTACCCAGCAGGAATTTCTCCCAATTTGAATTCCTATAAACTCGCTGCATTGTCATAAACACATAAAAACTTTGTAGTGAGCTTCTGCTCCCAAATCACATGGCAATGACCGGTAGCAATCAGCTGTGTTACAAACGAATGCGTTTGATGTGTACATCTTGGGTCAGCAGAGGGGCGAGGGAATACTCACTCACAAACCACACAGGACCCCCAGTCCTCTGATCTCGAATCAGATTAGCCCATCGCCCCAATTACAGCCAATCAAAGCCAATTAAATCCAATTATGACCAATTATAGATAATTAGAATGCCCCGGAGATTGATAGCTCGGAGAGATGGGGCAGCAGGCTGACAGTTTCAAGAAGCCGTGACACTCATCGTTCTTGTTTTTTTTCTTTTAGGCTCACTCCATCTCTGTCCAAAACATAGTGCTAGATCTTTTTAAAGGATGGCTGCCAACTTCAAAAAGACTTCACGATAACAAGGCAACTTAAAAATATAAATAACACAGGACTTAGTCTCCATTTTGCTTGCCCATCTGTGTTCTCTTCTCCATTGCTTTTAAATTATGTGGAGGTTCCCACTGAAAACTGAAACACTGCAACACTGAAATGAATGACCAGTGCGCCGTTACCGCTGCCAGTTCAAGATGGTTTTCCTTTGCTGCTTTTCTAAGATGTATGACCACTTTGATTGTCAGCCATTTACCACAAAACAATCCACTCTTTCGACAGTTGGGTATTTTGGTAATGTGGTTTGCAAGCTTCAAGTACGAGGAGGAAAAGACCTTTTACTTCCAACTCCAGATCATTTCAAGAGTAATGTTCTTAAAAATATCAAATGCCACACTCTTGTATTTTCTGGGGTTTCCCTATATGGTGAATGTTTTCGCAATAGTTCAAGCCCTCTCACTGGGTGCTATGGAATGTCTATGGGTTGTGTTATTGCATGGCTTTGAGTTTCGGACTGCCAGGGTGTTGATGTTTGACTTGGATTGATATGAGGTGCACAGTCACATTTTTCTATCTTTTAGACGTTGCACAGACATGGAGAAATGTGGAAAATGAAGTTGGTCCTCAGTTTAAAACTCAAGCCGACATTCTCGAGCTGTGCAGGTCCACTGCGTTTGTCTGTCAAACTGCGGGGGCTCCCCGTCAGTCAAAAGGTCAAACTTTGACCACGTCCCGTCCCGCCTCCAGTTATCGTTCAGTCCACTTAAGGTAGTTATAGCGTGGCCTTTCATTTCAACAATTCTGTTTTCCATTCCACAGAGCAACTGATGTTATCGTTTTGATTAAAATCGCTGCACAGATATTCAGCTCTAATGGCTGACAGAGAATAATGAGGCCTGTTCCAGAAAAAGTCCAGCCAAGATAAAGTGCATAAAGTGCGCAGCATAGTCTTTTGCTGTTTTGAGCATTTTGAAGATTGAAATAATTACAACAAAATACTCACATAAAAGCTTCCTTCTGTTTCACTTCGTCAGATTTCCAAGATAGCGCCTGCAGGGTTTTCTCTCTGGATGGGAGCTGAGTGGGACTGAAATAACCTCAGCCACAAAAGCTACATGGTGACCTAAATTTGGATGAACCCCATCACTGTTCATCAGAAATTTGGGGTGTTTTCATTGTCTTTTTAACCTAATAAATCATCTTTCTGTGCAGCTTTGCCTTGTTCTCTTTCACACATACACTTAACTCTCTTTTGTGTTTCCTTCTTTCTCTCGGGTTATATAAGTTCATATATATCTGTGTGTGTTTGGGTGGGGGGTTCAAAGGAAACATGGAGGATAAACAAACAGACTTGCAGAACCGTAGAAGGCTCTGCACTGATTGCCCAGCTTAGATTGACTCTGCCCTGGTTTATTTGTCTATGTCACTGAGATAAACATCACAGTAACCCTTTGACAAGAAAAATGAACCCGCGAGAGGAAGAACGCTCATACTGGTGAGTAGAAACCACTCACACATGTATATGTGTACATGCTCAGATGTAAAAATGCACCCACAAACACATAGGCCCTCTCTTTGTTTACATACACACACATGCACACACACACACATTCCTTCGTGCCTTCTGGCCCCTGCTGATGAAGAGACCTCTTTAAGAGCTGTCAGTCAATGCTACTATGGATGTGACTTGAGTCGAACAGTATCCTTAAGAGTTTTCTCACAAGGCAAAGGGAAGGCACACAGAGAAAAACAACAAAGGAGAGGACAGAAACAGACTTACCGGGAGACACATCAACGCAAGTGAGTCATGGAGATTGACTGACTGAGCGAGTGAGACGCCACGCAGATGAAGATGGACCGAAAGGATGTGATGGACAAATGAGACAGAAACATATTGAGATAAAGAGGCTGGGAGGCAGAGTTGAAGGAGAATTGGCAAAGAGGAGAGAGAAGCGCGACAGACAGAGGAGCAGCAGATTTTCTTCTATCGCCAGACATCAGAACAAGCCTCATTAAGCCCTGCTGGAAAATCCAGCCCCACTAACACATACATATGTACCCAAATCACCATGTCAACACACAAATATATACAGTGCACATGTACAAAACAAACTTTTCAAGCTTTTTCTGTACTTTTTAGGGGTTGTGTGGGTGGTGGGCGGCTGAGGGTGGTAAAAAAGGGAGCCAGAGGGAGCGTGGGACAGTGGGTCAAGGGGTGAAGGGTCAAAGGGTGCAGGCGTGCCAGGCAATGGCCCTGTGGCTACGTGGGCCGATGGTGAGGGCCTTGGGTATAGTGCCAGGCTGAAAGGCACTTGGGTGTGCCTTGCCGCGTCTAATGGGAAAGAAGGGCATGGAGCTGAGGGTGGAAGTCCAGAGGGTGAGGGTGGAGATACACACTTGAGGATTTCCTAAAGCCAACTGAGCATCAGAGTAACCCACCCGTGTAATGTTTCCAAAATGTGATGCTCCAATAAAATCTCACCCAACAGCCTTAGCCAAGAAGCCTCCGAGTGTGGGTGGGACAGGTTTACACTGGGCAAAAAGACTGTTGAATGTGAAAGTGTGGGACAGAAGGAGAAGAGAAGAAGAAGAGGAAGAGAAGAGAAGAAGGATTTATGCCCAGCATAAACAGTTTAACATGAGGAATGCCACTCTTGTAGCTAAACTGTCTCTCTCTCTCTCTTCCCCTCATGTACACACACACACACACACACACACACACACACAAGCTGAGGTCCTTCTCACACAACTGGGCGCCTTTTTTGACTCAGTTTAAAGCACTTTTCATCCCAGTTTTGACTGAGAGGCAGTCAAGCTGCTCCTTAAGACTCGGTGACACAGTGATAGAAAACAGCACAGAGCAGTGACAGACAGAGTGAAAGGGAGAAAGAGAGGGGAGGAGGAGAGATAGAGAAAAAAAAAGACAGAGGCCTTCAGTGGAAGCGAAAAATACCCACAGAGAGAGAAAGAAAAAGAGAGAGACTTGTCTGAAAAGAGGGTTTTGAAGACGAGGGAGAGCCAAAGAGAGGAAAGGGAAGGGGAGGCCAAGATGAAGGAGAAAGAGTGAAGAGCAGTGCAGAAAAAGAGAAAGAGAGCAAGTTAAAGAGATTACTTTCAGGTTCAGAGACGTTCTTTCTGGCTGCTTACTGGCTGTCACTCAGTGCCTGGTTCCTAGGGGGAGGGATGGCTGGCTCTCATTGGTGTCATTCACCTGTCAATCGGCCTGACAGGCGGACCACAGGGCCCCATGTTGTGGTGCGGAAACTGTCTGTCAGCCACGCAGCAGCTGCATATGACATCATCCAAGATCAGGTTTGGAACACGCATACACTGCGTGTGTGACAAAGAACATACACGCATACATGTTAAATTTGGAAATTCTATGGAAATATCATACCATCAACACCTTGTGCTGCCCGACAACCCACACGTACATTCAGACACACAGCTCGACTCCCTGTGGATCGCACCTCATGGCCTTGCCAGTCCCCTGGCTGTCCTCCCCTCCACTTTGCTCTCCGAAAGCCCTTGTTACTGGCAGGACAACAACCCTAGGACATCTGCACAACAGAACGCAAACACACACACATAGACACACATAGCCTATACATCTGCATATACGACAGCTGGACAGTTAGACAGCCAAAGAGGAAAGACAGATTTGTGCATACATCTTAGCTGTAATTAGCCACACACACAAACGTCGAAGGAGGTCGGTAAATGAATAAACCCTGTCTCGCTTACCTTCACACACACACACACACATGCACAGGACACACACATAGCTTTCATAGAGACGGCTTGGCAACGAGACAGCACCCATCTGTTTTGAGCTAATTTAACATGGTCACTAAAACAAAGGAGACAAAGGCCCGTCTTGTGAATAATGATGAAGTGACTGTCAAGTGAAAAACACTTCTGGCGCTCGTATGTACGATTTACTCTCTCAGTCTCTATTGGATCACAATGTGGCGTTTTGGTTGGAACATCGGCACATGTAAACCAGTGAGACGTGAGCTCCTGTTGTGTAGTTGTCCTGCGTGGGTAGAATCAGGGTCTGACTGGGAAATGAACATACACAAAGAATATGTGTACATTGCTGCATTGTAATGATGGTGTGTATATATAATGTAGTATGAAAAAAAAATCTCAATGTCACAAGAAAACACACATCACAGTATCAAAAGTACTGATGTAAATGATAAAATGAATGATGGCTGAATTCCATTTAGCTGCTTCAGTTTCAGGGTCCTGGGATTGTTCATTCTGCCTCACTGTCACTCATGGCTTACTGGGACACAAGATGATTAATGTTATTAGAAACACCTGTGCTTTTCCTACAGTGACATGTCAACAAGTCTGCTGCAAAAATGATCTGCTAGATAAATTAAGCAGCAGAGAAATGTAACTAAGTACATTTACTCAAGTACTGTACTGTACAGAACATTTAAGGTACTTGTCCTTTACTCAAGGAATCACATTTTTACACTACAGAAAGAAATATTGTACATTTTGCTCCACTACAGGACTTAAATTACATTCGTTTGACAGGAACAGTTACTTTTCTGATAAAGATTCACAATAACAAAAAACATATGCTCAGGTTATAAAACATGTTGCATTGTTATAGATTAAATGTCTGTAAATTACTCTAATGTTATACTTCAACCCAGTACAACATTAAAGTAGTGCTTCACATCAGTAATGATAAAGTAATACTGACAGGGGCCATTCCCCATAATAAGTCCTTCCACATTTAATACTTTAAATACATTTTGTTTCCAAAATCTCTGTGCTTTTACTTCAGTAAGATGAATGCAGGACTACTAGTTGTATTTGTATTTTAAATAAATGATCTTAAGACTTCTTCATCCTCTGATTTTCTGACTTAAGCAGTAGGAGTATATTACCTCAATTACTGTACTTAAGTATGTTAAATATGTAACTCATTTTTCAACTTTAAATTTGTACGTGACTACATTTTAGAGCCAAATATTGTCTTTTCTCTGCCATTACATTTATTTGCCAGCTATAGTATAGTATAGCTTCTTACCTTTATACCCTTTACAAACAAAACATATGCTCACTGTGTAAAATATTATTTACTTCCCAACAGGATAAAATTAGCTCCACATTAACTACTTACAAAAGTAAAATTCTACTAATAGATAAATACAATAATATACTACTTACATGGGCCATTTTTCTGTATGTGAGTATTTTGCTTGTGATGTTTTAAAGTTCATTGTACTTCTGCATGTTTACCTGGTTAAGATTTTGAATGCAGGACTTAGTGTTTCACATAGTTGTATGGCTGCTTTTACTTAGTAATAATATGCATCTTTCACCCAAGGAATTAAGTGACAAGTATTTTTCTAATCTCTGTATATACCATGAGATCAGGCTTGTGTACATACACATACAGGCACGCTCACATGTGTGTTCATGCAGGCTCACTTTGCACACACACAAACAGACGCAGCAGATGGGGAAATGGGAACTGTTGAACCACATCATTGTGACAGCTATTATGACAGATGACTGTATCATCTTAGAGAGGAAATCCCTCTCTCTCACTTGTATCTTCTGAGGTCTGATTACTCTCCCTCTGTGTCTCACTGGTTTGTGTCTGATTTCCTGTATTGAGGTCAAAAGGTGACATTTCAAAGGTTGTGGAAGAAAAGGACATGCACTTAACATTAAGCAACACAGATTAAAGTGAGTGATACTGTAGGGACTGAGTCCACTCATGTTATCATTTTATTACTTTTTATGAGATTTATTGCACTGACATAAATCTTTGATTATAAAGTCAGCTAAAAGTTTTTTTAAATGAAAAAACGTAATGAAAGTCTTCTTTCAAATGCAATCTTTGATTGCCTTGTTTTCATCGGTGATTAGAGATCATTGTTTAGCCAACTATTTATTTGCACTGGTGATCCTGAAAGGAAAATGTTTATTGTCTCTGTATAACCCCATTGATCTTTGGTCTACACCAATCAAACACAGGCATGCTGACATTCTTTTGTAGAGAACAGGCTGCTCTGCTGAATGTCCTCGCCTCTGTCTGTGATGTGTTGCCTGCTGACAGTTTTGTCCATTGGCGAAAGCAGCCAGGAGGCTGTTCATGCACCATGACAGTCCGCAGATTCTTTGAGTGCCTTGCATGGATGCTCAGAGGGTTCAGAATGGTTGCCCGGACACTGTTGCTCACAGTTACGTCTCACTCAGATCACACAAGGTTGCTGCTCACAAAGGCACATCCTGCTATTCATATGCTGCTATTATTGATGTAACTTTTGAATTTTATGCCTTGATGTATCAGCTGAATGTGATCAGGCTGATGACTGTAAATTTGTACTCTTATGGCAGTGACCTTTGGAGTAATAAAAGTGATATATACGGCATGGACGAAACCAGCAATTCCGTGTAAGAACTGCTGAGTGGGAATGTTCCACCGCAGACACAAGCACAGAGCAGTGAGCCTTTTGTACAGATCCTTCTGTTCCTTTCTTCTTCTCTTTTCTTTCCCTCATCTGTTTTTCTTCCGTGGTCCTGCAGCTTAAAGTGATGTTGTTATTCCAGATGGCTTGGTGCTACATGAAGAACAGACAAGAGGAATACTTCATTGAAAATACGAAAATATGTCAGCATGCGGACATCATTATGGCAGCCTAGATCATTTAAGCGCTCCTAAAATTACCTCCAGGCCTCACAGAGAAAAATAATAAATGTGTGTGTGTGCATGCATGAAGGTTCACATGTATGCCTCTGCATTTGTACAGAACTCAGATGTGCAGATTTCAAACACATGTCTGCCTGCTTGTCAGAGACCTTGATGGCAAATCATATCTAGCGCTAACCCAATTAGCTTTACATCTGGCTTCGAAGCTGAGAATCTGTGACAATGCAGAGATAAATAAAAAACACAAGACAAACTGAGACACACAGTCTCCAAGGCAGAAATGAATTTCAAGAGCGAGATATATGTTTTACATTCCTCTTCTGCTCACTGTTTTATATCACTCAGATTGGTGGAGGTAGAGCTGGGCTCCATGTGGGGCTGTGTCTCTCCTTAAATCTGCTTCCAGTGGATCCTGAAAGTGCCCCTGTGCCAAATGAGCAGCGTAAAGCATGCCCCAAGGCATGGCCCAAAACGACACCCAAACAGCATAGCTGTCAGCCCATGAGCCAATGCACTAAAACATGAGTGCAGCCGAACCGTTGGGTTTTATAGCCTACAACTCCTAGTCACAAGCCCTCTAATGCCCCGTTTAACAAGCTGAAAATCCTCCATTTATTCCCCCTCCATCTCCCTCCTACATTACCATTCACAAACAAAGACAAGCTGATATACACTCCCTGTAGCATGTAGATGCTTGCCTAAATGGTGTTAATGCATGGATGAGGTGTTGAAATAGATGCTGCTCTGTGTGTGCACGTGGGTATGTTTTCATCCATGCATGGAGTGTATACACGCAGCAGTGTTTTCGCAATAATTTCATCTTTGACAGCGAAGAAAAACCTTTAACAGCAGTTAGATCATTGGGGCACACTAAAACTGCACTAAAAGCTGTGGTGTGATGACACTGATTGAACACCTTTTTTTTAAGGCTGGGTGGATTTGTGAGCACTTCATGTGCATACAGATACAGTAACTGTACATGTAGATACACAGCAGGGGGGAGAGGGAGCTGAGGGAGAAGAAGAAGAAGAGCGAAGAGAAGAGATAGTGCCGTGGGGGTCGGGAGGTCCGGAGGAGGATATGGGTCACTCTCTCTGCTCTCCCATCACGAACACAACAGATTGGATGAGTTCTTCATCAACGTTACACTCTACCAGTCACAGTCCCCCGAAACCAGCACCAAGTCCCCTGCGCACACCCCAACCCCCCCTCCAACAATGGTGTCACTCATACAGGCTGAGGAGACACAGGGAGTGCTCCATCATGGGTATTAGCTATGGGGATCAGATGCTTTAAACAAGAGAGGAGGGGTGTGCTTTTGCAGCCTATCATGTAGCAACTGCGGATGAATACCTTTGAAGTTTTGTCTCTATTTATTAGATGTACTTCCCTTTCAAATTGGTTTGTAGAGACAATAATGTAGCAGCACAAATACTCTAAATTGCCCGGGCTTGTGAAACATCCTTCCCTATTTTTACGCATTTAAATCATCTCCAGGTGTATATTATAATTTTGTTTTATTTTCATCATAGGTTTCACCACTTTCTATGGAAGTGGAAAGCGTTCTTTCCACTTCATTTAATTTTACAACACATACTGTGGGGTCCTGTTTTACCATCTCTGGGAGAAGAAATTAAATCAATTTTGAATGCACGACACAAAATAGCAATGAAAGCCCTGTATTAAGCAGATCTGGCTGGCTGAGCGGTTACATTTTCCAATGAGGTTTTGTTTGCTTGTTTGTTTTGCCATTTTTCCACCCTGAAATACAGGGATTGGAAACATGCAAACTGTACTGTCTCAGTGGCCTAACGAACCAGTGGTCTTGGAGTGGGGAACATGCTCTGCGAGCCAAATTGTTTTTCCCTCATAACACCATCTGTTTTCTCCTAGTCAAGCATGGCAAATCAGGGGTCATCATCATTAATATGCGTGCTTGCTAAGTCCCACTCTGCAATCTCCACGTAAGTCCCGGTCCATTTAAGGTTATGTGAATTTATCAACACCCCAAATTTAACTCACTGGATACCAAAACTTTCCCTTTGAATTTCAAACGGTCTCTCATAGGAAAAAAGTGTCATCAGGGGTGAAGTTATGGAGTGAAAAAAAGGAAAGACGGCCCAAATGGGCCCAAATGGGAGTTGTAAAATTTCAATTCCCCACGGGTGTGTGGCAATTATGAATTCCTACACAATTTTTAAGGATGACAGGCAACCCGAAGCACAGGCTGGATTAGCCACGCTGATCTTCGCAAATACACCTCCAAACTATTTTCTTTGAGCATGGCGTTTATAGCTTTGGGAGGACATGTTTATGTTCGATGCCGTGACAGGCCTAGAATCCTCATGAGTGCTATGATGTGGACAGGAAACTCTGAATCTCTCTCCCTCACAAACATGGTACACATTTTCCCCTCTCCTCAACCCAGTTTGCTAAAATAACAGCTTTGACACGATCTGCACTGGGTTGCTGGTAACTCGAGAGCAGCCCTGCTAGAACGAGGAGTGCTGAGGAATCCCGCGGCCGTGAAAGAGAGGCAGTCAGGGAACCAGTCCACGCTCGGGCGGGTAGAAATCGATGGGATGGATGGCATAGGGGGCCCACACAGGACCCACTGGGCTTTGGGGCCCCTGGTGAGATACACCCAGGCCATCTGGTTAGGCTAGGAGGCCAAGAGGGCTGACAGAGCCTAGTGTAAGGGTTTTTGTGCCACAGCAAAGGAGAGCATTCACCACATGTCCCTTACAGTGGAGATGGAGTGAACTGGGAAGTGGTGGTGGTCAAGAGGTGTAGCACAAGCACACACGTACACACACACACGATTCTGCTCCCTTCTTATGGTCAAAGAAGTGCAGTCAGGCCTCTGTAAACATCTGTCAGCCATTGCCTCCCTCGTCCACCCCTCCCCTCCTCCCCAGACCCCAGCAATTCACCGTGCTCTTTGACCTTCAGCTGAAGAAAGAGCAACTGTGACTTTCTGCCAAAAACTAGCAAAGACTTCAATTCTCTGACAATAAAAGGGGGAGAGATATTTAGCTGCATGTCTGTATATGGATAAATCAGTGTTATCATAACAGCAAATACTTGTTTGGCTCATGGTTCACAGTCCAGGAAAGAGTACGTTAGTGATTACTGTAGAATGTAAGTGGGAACCCCTGAGGTTATTTAGTCTTCTCAAAGCTACTTGGAGTACATGAAAGAAATGACCATTCTTTCTAAAACTATGCCAAACAGCAGTTAAAAGAGTTTTAATTGTATATGCCAGCAAGGATATTCAAGCTGTTACACATAAGAGACAGAATATTATTTCTGAATCATAGAAGATTTTGTTCATCATTCCTGTTTAGTTACCCTGTCGGTTCAACTAATAAGATTTGTCAGTGGTTTAAACAGTCAAATCTCCGATATACTCAGCCACACTCATCTCAGCCATCCTGCCTCCCACGGGACCCAGACCAGCGCCATGGACCTGTGGACACAGACCAGAGCCCCTCATCAGCTCTCCCGCTCCTGCCTCTCTCTGGGGCCTCAGGTTTCCCCTCCAAACCAAACCCTCTCTGCTTCCAGCAGGCCTCCCTCCTTCCCCACATCAATTACAGCCTATCCCCCGTAGCGCCCACCCCCTCCCTCTGTGACCCCGGGGGTTACCGAGTCAGGCAGGTCAGAGGTCGTTCTCCCCACAGCTACCCCAGGCATCTCTCAGAAGTTTCCGGCCCTGTGTCTGAAGCCCTGCGGCCGTGCAGAGCGACACCCACACGACCCTCGGGCAGGCAGGGGAGACAGGGACCCCACCACCACCACCACCCACACACACCCCTGGTTTTAGCCAACAATGGTCTGTTCCAGTTGGTCTTGTCTAGCACGGTTAATTGTTTCTCTTAAGAATTATTTTCATATGCAACTTTGCATATTTGCTAATTACTTTATTCCAACTCCTTCCTTGACAGTGAGAACAGCAAGTTACAGCTATACTTAAGACACTAATAACATATAACATAAAATGTAATCACTCTCTAATGTTACCCTGCAACTTTACTTGCTCAGCAATCTCCCAAAAAACAGCATCTTACAGTTTTCGCTCTCCTATCATGAGTAAATCACTACTGCAATGCCACTGGCTGTTTTTGAGGTTTTACTGTGCAGTTTAATTCCTTGTGTCCTTGTGTCCTGTGTCCTGTGACCTTTCTGTCTTTTTGTGTCTACTGTCTACTTTGCACCATGTTGAAAGTGTGTGTTTTCACTTTAATGTATTGTCTTTGGATTCAGTGTGTTTTGTAGGTCCAAAAATAAATAAAATCAAAGATACAATTAAGAGTATTCATGTATGTCACCATAGAAATACATATTGTAACTTTATCTTCTTATGGAGGCACAGTGACCTAAAATTATTGAAGCCAAATGGTGTGTTTCAACCAAACAACCGTGATATCAATATTGAAAAAGTGAGCTCGTGACCATGAAAATCAATGGCTAATGGGGCTAAGGGTTTACGCACATCAGTTTCCTGGAAAAATCCAAAAATATCTCAGGTATCTAGCTGAGAAAAAGTGTCAATACAGTCCATTGTAATGGCTTTACATCCACTTTCTTAGGAGATGAATGAACAATTTCTATATACTTTAAATCTCTTTGTATTTATCATTAATTTTTTACCAAAGATACTGAAGAATAAGAAGTAGAACTGCTTTTGGAATCAATTGCACTGATTCAGTGGTAAATCTCACAGCAAATGGCCAACAATGAGAGGATGTAACGCACAGTGAACCTGGTTAAACAGCAAGTCGATGACTCAGGTCGCTTCAATGACCAGAGTTTTGACGTGGAACTCGGCCTCACCGAGCAGAACTGTATTTCTGTCATAGTACCCAGACCTTGCTGTGTCAATACCAGACACATTATCTCTAATGGGAGAGTCTGAGGGTGGAG